>JALIZH010012496.1:0-65820 GCA_030522465.1 Rhipicephalus appendiculatus
TGTGAGCAATTATTACGAAACAATTTTTTTCCTTAATCTTACGGCGCTGATCTTTCAAGACTATGATAGTTTTTGCTTAACTTTCTTTGTTTTTGGCCTTGGCGAAACATTGCATATGCTGCATGTTTAGCGTATTTTATAAAAAGCACAGATTTTTTTCGCCAGTAATATATTCACATTATGTGTTTTGTGGGTTCCAATATTAAATGATGAAAATACTTCGGGAGCGTACGAAGCAAAGACGTTGCCACAATATTGTGACTAAATTTGGAAAAAATAGCATTTTGACTCATATTGCGGCTTCATTTTCTCAATCTAGCGGTTCAAGTAAAAATATGGCTTATATATTGTTGCATAGTATGCTTTGTTGGTAAGACATACAGAAAGTTTCAGAAGAGTAGTTTTTGTTTTAAGACAAAAAAAAATTTCCAACTCAACAACTACAAGGTAGTAAGGTAGTAAGAAGTTTGCCTTTGCCTCGCCTTCACTGCATGGCACGTCAGCGCAAAATTCCAGCGGGGGGCTTTTCGGCAGCGAATAATGCAAGTCATACAACAGCTGCTTACTTGTTTTGGTAATACTGCTGTATAGAACGTCAAAAAGGGCAATAGTGCTAGTTTTATGGAACGGTATCTTCCCCCCTTGGACCATCAAATGACAGGTTATATTCAACCGCTTCATAGTTAAGGGGCAGAATTATAATGTAGTCGATGGCCTGCAAAACAGTATTGGGGCGTTGTATTTGGTTTCTGATAATTAATACATATTGTCTTAATAATATTTAGCGGCATAATGACAGTACAGTTTTCCTAAGCTGTTTTTATGATGTTTCAAGTATAGGCCGATGCGTGATCCTTAACCACTGCTTTGCATGAAGAAATTATGTATCCTAGGTGTACACGTTGGAGGTGGTTTCGATATCGTGCTTATAAATGACACTTAATGCGCCATTTCCGGTTGCGATTTAAAATTTTCATCCACCTTTTTCTTAATGGTCCTAGGGCGCTGAAAATGTTAAAAGTCCGTCACCATTACCGCATGGGCTTTTTCATTAAAACATTTTCAGCACCTTCGGATATTTAGAAAATAAGGGGATGAAAATGTTCAAATTCCTTCAGAAATGGTGACTGAAGTGTCATTTATGGGCACGATATCGAATCATCTCTAACGCACATACCTCGGATACATCATTTCATCATGCAAACCAGTGGTAAACGATCACGCATCGGCCTATACCTGAAACATCATAAAAACGCCTTAAGCAAAATATACCTTATTATGTCGCTCAAAATTATTAAGACCATATACCTTATTTATCAGTAGCCAAACACAATGCCCTAATACTGTCTTGCAGGCTATCCACAAAATTATAATTCTGACCCTTGGAACCATGGAGCAGTTGTATAGAACCTGCCCTTTGAATCTCTCAAGGGGGAAGATACCGTTTCGTAATTTTAGCACTATAGCCCCTTTTTTTGACGTTCTATACAACAGTATTACTAAAACAACTGACAACCAGTTGTATGACATGCATTATTCGCTGCCGAGAAGCCCCCGCTGGAATCGTGCGCTGACGTGCTATGCAGCGAAGGCGAGGCAAAGGCAAACTTCCTACAACCTTGTAGTTGTTTAGTTGGAAAATTTTTTTCTTCCTTAAAACAAAAGCTACTCTTTTGAAACTTTCTGTATATTTTACCAACAAAGCATACTATGCAACAATATTGTCACGCGCGTTTCTTATTTCACTTTTACTGTATTCGCTTTACGCCCACAAAGACTGTGAGCAAACCGCGCCTTCAGTGTTGGAGAAACTTCACGATTGTAGTAGATCGTTTTGGTGAGATGACGCGCATAACGCGAATATTACAGCGTCTTCTGGAACTTACGTAACCACCAGCGATAACGCTGGAATATTGGAATAACACACGTGCAAATGCCGACGCGTGTCACCGCTTGTCAGTTTTTTCGATGGCCGACGCTCTGTTCGCCGCTATCAGTGCACAGCGTGCATTGCTTGCTTCAGTTTGAGTTTGTTTCGCGGCCACAAGTTCGGCCAAATAAAAAGAGTTTTCAACTTGGACACGCCGACTTCTGCCTTGGTCGACGTCACGACCACGTGACATCTGGTAGAGGTGCTGCTTCGTCCATGCTCCGGACGCCCCCCACGAGGCGCTGACCCAAGCCCAAGCCGCGAAGAAGACGACGTAAAGAATAACCCTGTTCGTCGCACCAGCCACAGGCAGCAGGGACTACAGCCAGAGCACGGGCTCCTGCCGGAAAACACCAGGCCAACCAAGACATTGAATTCAACCGCAGGCACGATGACAACACCTGCGCAGCGTACAGCTTTCCTGCTTGAGCAGCCCAGGGAGCCGCCGGAATTCCGGGGGTCATCGTGCGAGGACCCGGATAGCTGGCTGGAAGAATACGACCGCGTTGCCGTCTTCAACCATTGGAGCAATGAAGACAAGCTGAGGCACGTGTACTTCGCCTTAGAAGACACCGCTAGAACGTGGTTCGAGAACCAAGAGTCGACCCTAACATCATGGGACGATTTCCGAACAAGGTTCCTGTCTATCTTCGCTAGCGTCGTCCGCAAAGAGAGGGCCGAAACTCTGCTTGAAACCCGCGTCCAGCTCCCCAACGAAAGCGTCATGATCTTCACGGAAAAAATGACTAGATTCTTCCGTCACGCAGACCCCGAAATGCCTGAAGGCAAGAAAGTTCGCCTCCTCATGCGAGGAGTTAAACAGGAGCTTTTTGCGGGACTGATGCGGAACCCTCCGAACAGCGTTCAAGAATTTGTCTCGGAAGCGACGACCATCGAGAAGACCTTGGACATGCGCAACGGGCAGTACAATTGCCGTTCGAGGCCACTGTTCACCGATAGACGTCAGACTCTGGAGTTTTGCAGACACGTAGCGCCACCTGTCGGAGCAGTTTTGGGTAGTGCAAAGTCCGACTCCATTGCATAGTTTGCTGTGCAACCAGGTGCAACTAGCGGGTGTGAAATAAAGGTTGAGCTAAACTATTCGGCGCGTTGGTGCATTGAACACTCGGAAAAAGAGCTGCGAATTTCTCTCCGCTAGTCGGACGCGCAACGGAACCGTCATGAAGTACTTGTTGGATCACTCGCCAGAACGACGGCGAAAACAAGAACAGACGCAACAGCTCCGCGCGCTACGAAGATAGGCCTCAGTCGACGCTGCTGTTGCGTTGTGAATTGCCGCGGACGTAAAGACTTCAGTTTTACCGATTTCCGTAGCTGTCGCACGAAGCAGAACGGCGACAGCGCTGGATACGGGCCGCTTGCGAACGTGTTGGGTAAGTGAATTACTCGCTTTCTCCACAGCCGGTCGCATGAAAAAGTGGGATAATGTAGGTCTCCTGTTATTATTTTAATAATAATAATATCTGAGATTTCACGTCCCAAAACCACGATATGATTATGAGAGACGCCCTAGTGGAGGGCTCCGGAAATGCCGACCATCTGGTGTTCTTTAACGTGCACTGACATCGCACAGTACACGGGACTCTACCATTTCGCCTCCATCGAAATGCGACCGCCGCGGTGTTATTATTTTGAGTAGCCTTGACGGAGAACCGTGGTAACCTTGACTATGAGGTTCAGCAGAGCTTCTGACCGTGGTGCGCGCCGTACAACAGTTAAATGCAGACTGGTGACGCGCTAGATAAACATCGCGCGTTCCGCGAACACACATAATCTCAACTGGTCGTCACCACACAGCACCGCGCACGTACGCTTTGAAGGCTCAAAATTCCGGCTTTAACTAGCAAATGCTAACACATGCGTCATACAAGTAAATCGCAAAATGTTGGTCGTGACCACCATCAGGATTTTCTTGCCCGTGGTCTCCGCGATTGCCGGAGCTATCTCGGAGGCCTCGGTTTCGCCTTTCGGTATATACCGAGAAAGTGGATACGCACGTATCCCCATTTGCAGTATATACAAACCGGAGACAACCGTCAACAGAACATTCGAGGATGCGTAAGTAAAACAGTTCAACGCACAGGAAGCGAGAGATGGATGGAAATGCAACTGCAAAGACGAAAATCGCCGGGGCCATTTGTGCCTCAGAAAGCGAGCTTCGTACCACTGATCGTAATATACATTGCTCGTGTATGTACTTCATCGCTCTGACATTATGTGTATGCCCAAATTTAACGCATTTAGGCGTTACAGAACGCATGTCGGAGTGTTTGCCTGGAACTCGATGTCATGCGATGCTGGCTTGCACTTGCGAGTTGCAGCACGCTGAAATAACTGAAATATCTTTTTCACTGTGCTCGCAATGCGCTTTGATGAGCTTCCTACTTTTCTGAAGCGAGGGTGGATTGACGGAAGAAGCTTTCCAGGCCCTTAATTTTCAGGAAACCGCGCCTGAGCACCAACGAAAGAGCGGTGGTTCTATAGTGGCCTATACACATTCGCTTGCGGACGGCTCTCTTTGCACTACCCAGTTACGGCCAGGGACGGCGATGAGAGCGCTGGTGGCGTCGTTTTTCGCAGCGCCGCCTGGGCAGAGTCTGACGTCTATATCCAAGGGCTCTGCTCCACCGACCTGCGCGAAACGATCAGAGCGATCGTGCAGGAAGAGCTGCGAAAATTCTTGCCTCCATCGCAGCCTCAATTGGATTCCATTGCTCACGTCGTGCGCCACCATGAGATCCAGCAATCCCTGGGCGTTCCTCACCAAGCAGAGCCGCAGCCACAGGCTATGAGCTACGCCACTGTAGTCCGCCGCAACGCTCCTCCAAGGCCTCGTCAGGACGCTGCACCACCGCAGTTCCGCCGCTAGTCTCCGCCACCACCACCACCACCACCACCGCCGCCCTACCATCTTCCTGTCGGCCAGCGTTACACGCCAAGGAAAACCGACGTTTGGCGCGCGCCCGACCACCGCCCACTCTGCTACCATTGCGGAGAAGCTGGTCACACTTACCGCCGCTGCCAGTACCGCCAGATGGGACTACAAGGTTTCGCCGTGAACGCGCCGCGTCCGCAGCCAGGCGAACGACCTCGTGACATCGCCGACTACCTAACAGGAGCGCAGTGGACCCCCGACGACCTTCCCGTTCGCCGTCGCCAGGCGGCTACACCTCACCGCATCGCAGGCAGTACACCCGCCCTGCTCGGGGCCGATGTCCGAGCCCTTACCCGGAAAACTAAGGGCAGCAACCGATGGAGGTGCGGTTGCTGTACGACGAACTACCGAAGATCCTCCGCCGACGCCGACGACGACGCCGCGACGGAACCTAGAGAACACGCCGGAAGCCGGACAGTGCCCTGAAGTCGAAACTTCGCGGCCGGAAGACCTAACGACGCCACGTGGAACCAGCGGAACAAACCGACGCAGCCGTGCTCCGACGCCACGACCCATCTGCAACGCGAGTCGACGAACTAGCGACCTCAACGTTCTTATCGACGGCCACAGCGTGACAGCTCTCGTCAGTACTGGAGCCGACTATTCCGTCATCAGTGGGTCGTTCGCCGCAAAGTTGAAGAAAGTCAGGACTACTTGGGAAGGCTCCGAAATCCGGACAGCTGGCGGCCACCTAATGACGCCGGCAGGAATCTGCACAGCGAGAGTCTCCATTAACAACCGGATTTATCCCACAAGCTTCGTAGTCCTACAGCGGTGCTCGAGAGGCGTCATCCTTGGTATGGAACTTCCTAGGTCTTCATGGTGCAATTATTGACCTGAGATCTAAGTCGATAACGCTATCCTCAGAAAAAGCACTACCGCCGCACGCGCCGCCCGGAAAGCACGCCTTAAATGTGCTGGAAGACCAGGTCGCCATTCCCCCTCGCTCCAGCGTCATGGTTTCCGTCGGCACTCAGGAATTAGCAGACTTTGAAGGTGTCCTTCATCAAAACTTCTTTTTGGGCGAGTTGGTTCATTGTAGAGCGAGGGAGTAGCAGCGCGAACACACACCCACAAGAGAGAGTGTGTGTGTGTCCGTGTCTTCTCTCTTGTGGGTGTGTGTTCGCGCTGCTACTCTCTCGCTCTACTTTGAAGGTGTCGTTGAAGGCGACCAGCACCAGTTGATTAACCGCGAGATTTCTGTCGCGAGAGGAATAGCAGAACTGCGGGGAGGAAAAACAACAGTGCTGCTTACAAGTTTCAGTAACGAGTACAAGCACGTGAACGAATGCACGACGATCGCCTACATCGAAGAAATTGTGCAAGCCACCAATGCTTTCGCCCTTACCGATTCGTTTCAGCCTGCTACGACGAAACAAGCTTTTCAACCAGCTTTCGAAGTCAATCCGAGCCGTCCGACGCATAAACAAGAACAGCTCAAAACCCTGCTCCAGCAATACAAGGACTGCTTTTCGTCATCGTCAAGAGTTCGACAGACCGCAGTCGCAAAACATCGCATCATAAAAGAGGAAAGTGCCAGGCCACTGCGACAGAGCCGTAAAGAGTTTCCGACGCGTGAACGCGAGGCCGTGAAGAAAGAAGTTGACGAAATGCTACGCGACGACATTATTCAGCCGTCCAAAAGTCCGTGGGCGTCACCTGTGGTGTTAGTGAAGAAGAAGGACGGAACCCTTCGTTTCTGCGTCGATTATCGTCGCCTGAACAAGAATACTAAGAAAGACGTGTACCCTCTCCCACGGATAGACGACACCCTGGATCGACTCCACAACGCGAAGTACTTTTCGTCGATGGACCTCAAGACCGGCTACTGGCAAATCAAAGTCGATGAGATAGACCGAGAACAGACTGCCTTTATAACACCAGACGGCCTGTTCGAATTCAAGGTCATGGCCCCTTTGGCCTTTGCTCGAATCCTGCGACTTTCCAACGCGTTATGGATACAGTGTTGGCCGGCTTGAAGTGGCAGACGTGCCTCGTGTACTTGGACGACGTCGTTGTGTTTGCCTCAAACTTCAACGAACACCTCCGGCGCCTTGAAGCAGTACTTCAAGCAATCAAGAATTCCGGACTAACCCCGAAGCCAGAAAAGTGCCGCTTCGCGTACGAGGAGCTCTTGTTCTTGGGCCACGTTATCAGCAAGTCTGGAATTCGCCCCGACCCGCGAAAAACAGCTGCTATCGCCGCGTTCGCGCCGCCAACTGACAAAAAGGCCCTGCGGCGATTTCTAGGCCGCAGGGCCTTTTTGTCAGTTGGCGGCTTGTGCGCCTATTGGCGATTTCTCGGCTTGTGCGCCTATTACAGACGCTTCGTCAAAGAATTTTCACGCATCGCCGAGCCGCTAACTCACCTCACGAAAGCCGACGTGGAATTCAAGTGGGAAACTGCGCAAGTCGAAGCATTTCAAGAACTTAAACGACGCCTACAGACGCCACCAATACTTGCGCAATTCGACGAATACGCCGAAACAGAAGTACACACCCGCGCAAGCAGTGTTGGACTCGGCGCCTATGCTTGCGCAGAGGTCTGACGGAGAGGAAATGGTCATCAATTATGCTAGCCGGTCGCCAATCACCTGGGCTACATCCAAGTTCCGTCCCTACCTCTACTGCAGGCCTTTCAAAGTTGTGAGCGACCACCACGCCTTGTGTTGGCTAGCTAACTTGAAGGATCCTTCAGGACGCCTCGCAGGGTGGAGCTTAAGACTTCAAGAGTTTGACATCACCGTCGTTTACAAGTCCGGAAGAAAACACACCGACGCGCTGACTGTCTATCTCGTGCCCCAGTCGAACCACCGCCGCAGGATGACCAGGATGATGAATACTTCTTGGGAACCATAAGTGCCGACGACTTCGCCGAACGACAGCGAGCCGACCCAGAACTGAGGGGGGCTAGTGGAATACCTGAAGGGCAGGACCGCCGTTGTTCCAAAAGTATTCACGCGAAGATTTTTCTTGAAAACCCGTGTCCTCGTAAAGAACTTCTCTCCGGCCCGGGCCAACTAACTTATCGTTGTATAATCGGCACTGCGACCAGAAATTCTGCAGGCCCTGCACGATGACCCGAAGGCTGGCCACCTGGGTTTTTCCCGCACACTCGCGAGGGTACAAGAAAAGTACCACTGGCCACGCCTTTCCGCCGACGTCGCTCGTTATGAGAAGACATGCCGGGACTGTCAGCAACGCAAGACGCCGCCGACAAGGCCAGCGGGACTTCTCCAACCCATTGAACCACCTGGCCACCCTTTCCATCAAATTGGTATGGACTTACTATGTCCGTTCCCGACATCAACTGTCGGAAACAAGTGGATCGTCGTGGCTACCGACTACCTCACCCGCTACGCCGAAACAAAGGCCCTGCCCAAAGGAAGCGCCGTCGAGGTAGCCAAGTTCTTCGTCGAGAGCATCGTCTTGCGTCATGGCGCCCCAGATGTTCTCATCACCGACAGAGGTACGGCCTTTACTGCGGAGCTAACTCAGGCAATCTTGAGATAGAGCCAGACAAGCTACCGCAGGACCACCACCTACCACTCACAGATCTATTGTCTCACCGAGCGTCTCAACAAGACCATCGCTGACATGCTGGCCATGTACATACGTCGACGTCGAGCACAAGACGGGGGATGCCATCCTTCCGTACGTGACATTCGCGTACAACACGGCTGTGCAAGAAACGACACAGATGACGCCATACAAGGTGGTCTACGGACGGAGCCCGACAACGACGCTCGACGCGATGTTACGAAACGTCACAGACGAAGAAAACATCGACGTCACCGCCTACCTACAGCGCGCCGAAGAAGCCCGGCAACTCGCCCGTCTGCGTATCCAGTGCCAGCAAAAGACCGACAGCCGTCGCTACAACCTTCGACGACGCTTCGTGGAATACCAGCCTGGCGACCGTGTGTGGGTCTTGGACACCCATACGCCGACGTGGACTTTGTGAAAAGCTTCTTCGGCGATACTTCGGGCCATACAAGGTGCTTCGACGTGTCGGCGCTGTGGACTACGAGGTCGTTCCCCACGGCATTACGAACTCTCAGCGGCGCCGCTCACGGCCTGAAGTCGTCATGTCGTGTGCCTCAAGCCGTTTTACGCGCGTTGGTGGACCTGAGGACTGCACTTTTTGATTTATTGTTGTAATTTCTTGCTTGTGCTTAGTGATTATTGTACTTTCTTGCTTTATGATTGTTATTAACGCGAAAGTGTTTTATCCCGGGGTCCACCAAGATTTTGAATGACGTATTTCCGTCACGGAAATGACGTCGAAAAAATGCACATGATCAGAAGACAAAGAAAAAAAGTTCCGTCAACGGGAGTCGATACCTACGACCTCTACGTCAGCGACAAGAGATGCCGGGCACGCTATCCACTGTGCCATGGTCACATACTTTGCAGGCTTTAAAAACAAGCCTTTTATATCTACCACTGTCCTCTCACAGTGCTCTTGCTAAGAAAAGTAATGCATTATGACCGTGGAAATGCACGATTCGTTTCTTCAAAGCGTTGTTTCTCCGCGTCCATCCCATTCGGCGTGTTTCGAACAGTAAACGTGCAATTTTGCCGACGCATTAACACACTGCCAGGTGGCGACCTTACCCCTAGCATCCACACTCGTAGCATCCGTCCATACCAAAAATAGCTGTGCGACGCGCGAGTGCGACGCGTGAGTGCTTCGCGTGGCCCAACTCCGCGTCCCTAGCCATGTTCTTAGCTCGCCCCACGAAAAATCGCAGCCGCCCGACGGAGAAGGCACGACGCGCGTTGCGTTTCGCTCTGGTCGGGCAGCGTTGTTCAATAACTCTAACATGCCGCCATTAGGCGACCTTAGCCCAAGTTCGGCGCCCAATCATTGACGCTCTTCTGGCTGTCACACCGCTTTCAATGACTCCGCTCTCACCGTACAGCTACCACAAGCATCTATGACCACAAGGGGTTTCTTTATTCATTCATCATAGACGTTAGCCGTCGGGATACAGATGTACCATCGAGCGTCAACGTGAATGCATCCACGTTAAAGGTTGCTATAACTGTCAATACACCAACAGACATTGTGCAAGCTCTCTTATGTCAATGTGCAGTAAACATTCGACTACTTCTGTAAGGACACGTTTCACTTTAGTGTTATACCGATTCCAATGACGAAGGGATCAACCATGTTTTAAATGCGAATGCATTTCTTAGTCGGGCTATGTCAGGCATCCGGCGTAGTCCGCGGAGGAGGAGGAAGAGGAGAGAGTGGGGAAAGGTCCGCGCGCCGGCAGGTGTTATCTCTCCGCTCTCACTCCCTCTCCCATAGCAACAGCTGCGGGCGCGCGCGCTTATGCTCGCCCCTAGCAACCGGAGCATGTGGTGCGAGAGAGTGTAGGAGAGGGTAGGTGCAGTGCTTCGCCGCTCCTTCTCTCGCCGTTCGCTCTCTCTCCTCCCTGCGCCCCACTCTCCCGTCCGCTCGCGCCTCACTCTCGACCGTTCGCTGGCTGGGCGCCTCTCAACGGCATGATGAATGTGTAAATAAATGGTTACGGTACAAATCCTCGTCTCGTCATTAATTTACGCCATTAAAATTACTACGCCGTGTACTCTCGGCGCAAGAAATGCATTCGCATTTCCTCACGATTCCCTTCGGGGAGGTGGGGGGCATTTTTTTTATTCTTGCATGTATTTACACCCCCGTGTTTTGTTTAAAGCATCGGGACGATGCTTTTCCAGAGGGGGGGCATTGTCACGCGCGTTTCTTATTTCACTTTTACTGTATTCGGTTTACGCCCACAAAGACTGTGAGCAAACCGCGCCTTCAGTGTTCGAGAAACTTCACGACTGTAGTAGATAGTTTTGTGCGATTACGTGCATAACACTAATATTACAGCGTCTTCTGGAACTTACGTGACCACCAGTGATAACGCTGCAATAATCGCGTTACGCGCGTAATCTCAGCAAAACGATCTACTACAATCGAGAAGTTTCTCGAACACTGAAGGCGCGGTTTGCTCACAGTCTTTGTGGGCGTAAACCGAATACAGTAAAAGTGAAATAAGAAACGCGCAGGACAATAAGCCATCTTTTTTACTTGGACCGCTACATTGAGAAAATGAAGCCGCAATATGAGTCAAAATGCATAACTTTCTTTATTTTTAACGAAGGCCAAAAATAAAGAAAGTTAAGAAAAAAAGTGAATAAACTATCATAGTTTTCAAAGATCAGCGCCTAAAGATTAAGGAAAAATTGTTTCGTAGTAATTGCTCAGACCAGTAATATTATATAAATTATTTAGGGCGACACAGTTTCACTTGGGTGCCCAAAGTTCGAAGCGCCCTCTAGGCAACATAAAATTTTTCTGCGAAATATAATGCCTCAATAACTGCTTCTCACATACACATATACCTGCACGATTTTGTTCAGCGTGATCGGAGATGGTCGAAAATTGACCTGGTACACTTGATATGGAATGACCCACATATATATTCCAGGATAAGTTGTCGCCGCATCCGGGAACAATAGAAGAAAAAAGGGAGCTTCACTCACAAGCGAAAAGATTTCTTTATTGTGAAGTTTCGGCCGGGAAGGGGGGCACGGCGGAAACGTCATAATAAAGAAATATTTTCGCTTTTGAGCCAGAACCCCTTTTTCTTCTTTTCCTCTCTCTCTGTCTCTCTCTCTCTCTCTCTCTCTCTCTCTATATATATATATATATATATATATATATATATATATATATATATATATATATATATATTGATGATTGTCTTTAATTTTCGCATACAAAAGGGGGGAATGGCCCTGTCCCAGAATGCCACTTTTTCGACCCGTCGTCATGCCGATTAACGCGCGCTGGCTTGGGCATGAAAGTACTTGTTTTTAGAGCCGCGAAGAGCAGCGGAAGCGGGTGTTATTCTTCGACTGTTGCTGCCGAATGGGGTTCTTTGTTTAGTACCACGGCGACGGCAGGTATATTGAAAGCCGCAGTGTGCCCCGTACTTTTAGACTGCAAAACTCGCGGCTGAGAACCGAGGCAAGATAACGTTCCCACGGAAGAAGCTGCAGAGAGAGAGATGCAAGGAAGGGCAAGGAGCTTAACCAGACGCACGTCCGGTTTGCTAGCCTGCACTGGGGGGAAGGGATAAAGGGAGGAAAAGAGAGACAGAAGAAGAGAAGGAAAGAGATACACACGTGTACGAGCCGCCTACGCGGTCACCTTAAATGGGTTGTCTCTCTTGATTATTGGAGAACCCTCCCCTAATTAAAAGGGGGGCATCGTCAATATTTTGAGGGCGGAATTTGTGACAATGCAATGCGCATGATTGGACCCATGTTGATGGTCCCTTTTTCCCGAGGAAAAGAATGAGGGGACACGAAGGGATTTAAGCGCAGGGTATATCGCCCTGCTAAGCAGTCTAGTTGCTTGTCAAACATGGTGTAGAAGTAGATCGACCAGTATCCCTTCTAGAAGTTTTTAGTGTGCACTTTGTATCGGCTGGCCACCTAAACTTAGCCGTTCGCCTAGTTGAGACACATCTGCAACGTAGGCATCGGGACTTCAATCTCCGGTTAGATCAACCTGCCTGAGATCATTTTCAAGCTCTAGCTCGCGGAAGCATCGGCGTTGCTACTCGGATTCACCGACATCGCAGTCGTGCCCAAACTCTTCGGGACTTCTCGCATCCGATCGCCGTGGACGCCACGCTGCCGGTCGTCTCACGTATGCCTTCACCTGTTTACACCATCGAACTTTCACGTCATTACGGTTAGTTTTATGCCAATGTTTGTTTAGTGTAAATTCATTGTGTGTATTTTGTAATACTTGTATATTGTAAGCTCATTATTTGATTCTCTTTGTATAGTGTTAGTTTACTTGAAATGTTGCATTTACAGTGCTTGTGCCGCAATAGCTATGTTAAAGCTGTTGTTTTGTTGTCCAAACACGTCTCCGATCTTTTCACTGCGCCTACTTGCGTACGGAACGGACAAACCGGCTGTCATTCCCGTCGCCGACTTCGCGCTGGCGACGCTTGAGTGGCAGCTTGTAATAGGACCCCAGACCAAAAGCTACAAAACTGTAGCTTGAATGCGCCTGAGGCCCAACAGAAATACATTCATGTGACACAATGGACACAAGAAACTAAACGCAGCCAACGAGCAAAAATTGAAAATACATTGCACATACAGGTGCAACGTAGCATACAAGAAATAAATAAAAGGTCAGAGCTATGCAAGTTGCAACAAAAAAGAAGTACTCCATTAGTATAACATGCACACAGCAACAAAAACAAGAGACCTATACACTGCACCTTGCAAAATATTTTTATGTTCTTTAGGTGTTAGATTCAGTAGGCGACTATGGTCTTTTTCATATTTGTTTGAAATCGTTGGCAGGAGAAATTGCAGGGTTTGATTTCCGAAGCTGCTTCTCGTACGGGGAAGAGTACACTTATCGGCAGGTCTAGTACAAACAGCTTTGTCTTTTAAGGTTAAGGTTAGGGGTGTGCGAATAATGAAATTGCATCTTGAATCGAATTCGAATCTAATAGTGCCGAATAGTGGCCAAAAATATCGAATATCGAATCGAATATCGAATACCAAAGATTTCATCGCAAATTGAAAGAATGCACAAAAAGATGAAATCTGCTCATGTCCTCGAGCTCATAACCCGGTGAGCGGCTGCTACCGAAAAACCATAAGTTGTCACGCAGAGACGCAAGCTGCTCAACACGACCTGGCTTCAGGCTCTCTATCCGTGATGTTACGGTGCTTCCTGCAGTTGAAAACTTGCTCTCACTGGGCACCTCAGTAGCAGGGATGGGAAGGAATCGCGAAGCAATTTCGATGATACCTGTATAAGGTGCAGCTCCATGCTTTACTGTGGGCAGTGGCGACAGCACAGCGTCAACAAATTTTCACGTGTGAAGCCAATCAGGCCGAAGTCGGGACGTTTCACTGCGCTTGCGGCGTGCGCGACCAAACTACGCAAGAAAACTGTGCCTTGGTTTCGGAAGCGAAATTATGAAGGGCCTGACAGTATATTCACGTGCCTGTTTTTTGCGTGCGGAAAAGACATGACTTTCTTTAGAGTAAACATTCGCTCGCTCATGACCCTGTATATCGGTGAAAGCTTTAACGAAAGGCCTACTGAAACGACGTTGGCGTTAGTTTTAGCGACCCCACCCTAACCAAGCTGCACCAGTGGCCTTTTTCGCGTGTTAGATATTGGTCCTGTCGAATTATTCGAAACTGCGAATACTAAGTATTCGAAAAATCGAATCGAATTACTCGATTATGTATTATTCGATTCGAATTCGAAACTCGAATATTCGCACACTCTTAGTTAAGGTAGCTAAAGATATCAAGGACTCTCTTACGAGAGGTGGTGAAAACCTGAAGTAGTGCAATAGCCGATGGTCAAAAGTAGTGGTAGCACGGATATTATATTTAACTGATGCCGGCATATATATATATATATATATATATATATATATATATATATATATATATATATATATATATATATATGTAACGTATGAACAAGGCGATGGTAGGAGACGCCGACGAAGAAGTGTGCGTGCATTAGAATAAATGGATGGCACCTCAACCACGACGTATGTCTGTTCTCTAACATCACACAAGTCGACAGGATCGACCTCATCAACCTGCTATGGCTAGGCCAAAGGCTCCGCTCAACATACCGAAGTACAAGGGAACACCAGAAGACGTCCCCGTCGACAAGTGGCTACTCCTTTTCGACACGAAGGCGACCGAGGCATAATGGACACACCGCGATGGGGTCAGTCACTTCAGCGAATACATCGAAGGGGAAGCGTTCAAGTGGTACCTGACAGAGATTTTCGGCAACGACGGGACGATATAAAGCGCGACATGCGAAATCGCTTTGCTACGACTGACGGAGATGCCTTTCGTCTCTTCATCCACTACCGGCTAAAAGGAGGGCAGACCATAAAGGATTACAACGACGAGAAAAAACGACTGGGCTCCTTGGCCGACCTTAAAAAGTGCCACATCATTTCTGGACTGACTGACGATGTTCCTCTTGATGTTGAACTGGCGCTCGCCGGACTGTCTTTCAACTCGTCATCAGAGTGGCTCGCCTCTGCCCCAACGGGTTGAGACATCTTTAAGACGGGTGGGAGGAATTTCCGTTACTCGTACTCCTTGTACTACATCAAGAGCTCCACGTCTCTTCAGCAGACCGCAGCAGCCAACATTGACTTCTCGACCGCGTGTCCCACAAAATGAATGTAGATATTGCTCAGCTGCTGGTTTCCCACGACCGTTTCATTGGCACAACGAATGTCCGCGCCGCGGCAACGTGTCCGCTATTGAGACTAGACCGGGAAACCAGGAGAGCGAGCCAGAGTTTCATTAATACATTTCGATGCTCTCATCAACGGAAAGTCAGTAACTGCAATTCTAGATACAGGAGCAACAATTACTTGTATCAGTGAAGATGTGTACAAACAGCTCAAGCTTCAGTTGATGAGAGACTCCAGCATCATGGTGCAGCAAGTTACTTCAAGCATTCGAACTTTGGGTCGCGTAAACATTCAGTTGCAAATTGGGAATGTCACAAAGAAAGTTTAGGTACACGTTCTGCGACGCATGAGGACACAATTAATTCTTGGCCTAGACAGCGCTTCATACTTCAATGTTTCTGTAAATTTGGAAAGCCATTCAGTAACACAAGGACGTGAAAATTTGAATCTGTCGGATCACAATGAAAAGAAAACTACTAAAGCACCGCTGATGAGTACGCTGAATTCAGAAAGCTTGCCAGAACATGAATCAGCAGTGCTCGACTCTCTTTAAATAAATATGACGAGATCTTCTCGAAATCCCAGACAGTTATTGGATGCATCACTACTGAGCAACATAGGATTGCACTTACCAATGCTGTCCCTATTCATCGAGCACCATACAGATGTTCAAAGGCCGACAAAACGGAAATTAACAAACAAGTTGACACCCTCATTAAGCAAGGTGTTGTGAGGCCTTCGTTGTCGCCCTATGTCGCACTGGTCATCTTCGCGGAAAAGAAAGGCGAAGGACGTACTCGTCTATGTATTGACTATCGCAAGCTCAACGCCATAACGGTACCCGACTATCAACCAATTCCACGTGTAGATGACATTCTGGACCACTTGGGAAAGTCGAACTTTTTCACTACGCTAGATGTAACGTCGGGATACTGGCATGTCCGAATGCATCCCGACGACGTTCAAAAAACTGCGTTTGTCACGAGTAATGGTCATTATGAGTGGTTGGTAATGCCGTTCGGGTTAAAGAACGCTCCGGCTACATTTGAAAGAGCCATGAAATCAATAATAGCCAAACATCAGCTCACTAATGTTAGCAATTACTTTGACGATGTGGTCGTATATTCAGAGACATTTGACGATCATATACGACACCTCGAGGCACTGTTGAAAGCTTTTAAAGACGAGAGCGTAAAATTGAAACGGAAAAAGTGCCAATTTGCAAGATCCAGCATTGAATACTTGGGCCACAAAATTTCACAAGGAATAGTGACACCTAAGCAAAGTAACGTGGCTGCAATACTCAAATTTCCGACAACTAAACGAGAGAAGGACCTCCAGCGTTTCCTGGGCACTGTAAACACTTACCGTCAGTAAATCCCTCATTTCAGCGACATCACTCTCCCACTCACGAAACTACTCCACAAAGGAAGCGAGTGGACGTGGACAGAAGCATTCGAGCAAGCTTTTCGAGAACTGAAGGAGCGCATAACTGAAGGACCGGTGCTTCGCATATACGACACTTCGAGACTATGTACTGTGATGCATCTGGCGAAGGCATTGGTGCAGTGCTGAAGCAACCTGACGACAAAGGCAAGGAACATCCCGTTGCCTACTACTCCAGCAAACTACTTAGGCACGAGGTCAATTATGCTGTTACAGAAAGAGAATGCCTTGCCATTATAGATGCCATTTATAAATGGCATTGCTACCTTCATGGAAAGCCATTCACTGTTGTAACGGATCACTCTGCACTACAGTGGCTGAATAATATTAAGACTCCTGAAGGTCGTCTCTTCCGGTGGTCGTTGAAACTATCGATGTATGAAGTAAACATCAAACATCAAAAGCGCATAAGCAACGTCGAAGCAGATGCACTCTCCAGAGCCCCAATAGTTCAACTTCTGTCCCACGATAAACTTCAACGATGCAGCAATGAGCGCCCAAAAGGAACGTATTCATTGGAAAACAACGTAGTCATCGTCGAAAGAAAAGGACTAAGGAAGATATACGTGCCCCATGAACTACGCCCAACCATTCTTAAGAACGCACATCAACATTTTGGGCATGTCGGATTGAAGAAGACACTATCACTCTTGTCGCCGCAATATTATTGGCCGGATATGGTAACCGATGTTGCCACCTACATTCGGCATTGTGATACATGCCAGAGAAGCAAGAAGACGAAAACAAAGAAGTATGGGACACTTGAATCCCTTCCTCCTGCTGAAGAGCCTTTTGACCTTTTTGCGATGGACACCATTAGGGGATTTTGTGCAAATGGCTCGTCAAAAAGGTTTATCCACTTGGTTATTGACCATGCTACTCGCTACGTATGGGCGTTCGCCCATAAAAGTGAGAACAGCGACGCCTACATCTCATGCTTAAAAACCATTTTTGCTGCCGGTAAACCACGGAAGCTCCTTTCAGATCGTGGAGCAGGATTCACTGCAGGAAAATTTAAACAGTTTCTAAAACATAACCGAATACACCAACTCTTCACCTCATCTCATCATCCGCAATGCAATGGTATGAACGAGCGGACAAACTAGACCATTGTAACCAGACTTAAGTGCAAGATCAATGACGAGCCACAGAAGTGTTCGACTAAGCTGCTGTCGGAGGTAATAGACGAATACAACACAACGCCTCACGAAGTTACCGGCTACGCACCGTCCTTCCTGATGTATGGAATTCTATCTTATCCAACTGTACTGAAACAGCGAGAACAAACGGTGGAAGAAGCGTGGAAAGCTGCTGTTAATAATTCTATCGCCTACCACAATAAGAACAAAGTAATCTATGATAAGAAATTTCTTCCGATTGAGTTCCAAGTCTGTGACTTCGTCCTTTACGAGACACCATGGCATTCCAACAACGGCAAACTCAGTTCCGTTCTGGAAGGTCCCTACAAGATTCTACGCAAAGTCTCGCCAGTGAACTATCAGATCAACCGCTCCGTGTTGCCCTTAGGTAGAAACTCAGACACTGTTCATGTTAGCAAACTACGACGTTATTTTGTACCTTCTGAACTGAGACTTTCTTTAGGGGGGGGGGAAGAGTGTAACGCACGAACAAGGCGATGGTAGGAGAAGCCGACGAAGAAGTGCCGTGCATTAAAATAAATGGATGGCATCTGAACCGCGACGTATCTCTGTTCTCTAACGTCATATATATATATATATATATATATATATATATATATATATATATATATATATATATATATTGTAGCGAAGCTTTGGAACTAGTGGGTCGTCCTTTCCAGCGCCTTCTAGTGGGTCGCCCTCTTCGAAGAAAAAGAGCAGCTCGTGCTGAGAGTCGGTCCCCGCCTTGACTGTCGCTGTTGTGCTTGGCCTGACTGTCGCTGTGTCGCTGTGTCGCTTGTGCTTCACCATGCTTAGCCAGGAGCATGGTGAAAGCATCGTCGGCGATGCCTTTCAGAACATGTGTGATTTTGTCCGACTCCGACATGCTCGCGTCCACTTTCTTGCACAAGTCGAGGATGTCCTCGATGTAGCTGGTGAAGGACTCGCCGGACTGCTGTGCTCGTTCACGCAAACGCTGTTCGGCTTGCAGCTTACGTACGGCAGGACGGCCGAACACGTCGACGACGGCGGTCTTAAAAGCGGACCAAATCGGGAAATCGGATGCGTGGTTGTTGTACCACATGCCGGCCACACCTGCGAGGTAGAAAACCAGGTTGCTAGTGTTTGCCTGCCTCGTCCCATTTATTGGGGACGCTCACTCGTTCGTAAATGGCGAGCGAGTCCTCGACGTCAGTGCCATCCGCGCCGGTGAAGACAGGAGGGTCGCGGATGTGGGGGACACCGGGACATGGCGTCGGCGCAGGAGGAAGCGCTTGCTGAGCGGCGTTTGGGGCATGGTTGATGGCACGGTACGGGATCGGAGCTCCAAGGGCATCGAATGCGGACCGAAGTTGTTTTAAGGGCACAGCACTCTCCACCAAATTGTTAAGACGTTTATTGGCGGGCACTCGGCGACGATGCACAACAGCGACAGTCAAGGCGGGGACCGACTCTCAGAACGAGCTGCTCTTTTTCTTCGAAGAGGACGACCCACTAGTTCCAAAGCTTCGCAACAATATATATATATATATATATATATATATATATATATATATATATATATATATATATATATATATATATATATATATATATATATATACGCACACATACATACATGCATATATTTTTTTTAACCGGTCAAGCACGAGGGGCGTTCATAAAGTTCATAATTTTAGCATGGCGAAAGAGACAAATAAGCAACATTTTGGCGAAAATTTGTTATTTTTTTGTATAATCTCTTCCCAAAGTTACGCGCTTCTGCCTATAATGCACAGGCTGGCGCAGATCGTCGAAGTAGAACTTTTCATCTTAAACTCTTCAGACTTCAACAATGCATGTTGCTGGGCGAGTCGGTCGTACATGATGAAACAAGGTGCTGCGCAAAGGACACAGGGACAAAGAAGTGAACGAGGACGGGCGCAGACTCGCGACTGAATTTTATTGAAAAGCAAACGCATATTTATACGAAACAAACCGCAAATTCATCTATGCGCATGCGAGGAACCTGCTTTCATTATCGTACAATCTTATGGAGGTATCACTGACGCAACTGTCTCTTTTTTTTCTTGATGAAGAAAGCCTCGACAAGCTCACGTGCCAACTGGTCCCGACTTCGCCTCAAGATTTTCGTTGACGCCAGCAAAGGCTGGCACGGATTGCCACAAGCAGCCGAAGGGCATGCGCTGCAGTGAAGAGGCAAATTGGAACCTTGTCCGTTCTTCATGGAAAGCTGGTGTTCCCTTAGTCTTTGATTTATACACCGACCCGTTTGGCCGATGTATACTTTCCCGCATGTCAGAGGGATTTCATAGACTACCCCCCGTCGAGCACGCGACGAATTGAGTGGCGTGGCTTCTAGTGCAAACTTGCCCGCTCCTATCTGCAGAGGCGATGCGGGGGCATAGTGAAGCCAGTTTGCGTGGGGCAGAAAAGACCACCGGCACACCATGGCGGTTGGCAACATTTTTCAGGTTGTGTGCCACCCTGTGGATATACGGGAGAACTGCCGGTCGCACTTGTTTACGACCTTGGCAACCCTGTATCGCACTTGCCTTGTACCTCTGCAGGAGCTTCTCCGCCACAGCACCCACGACTGCCGTAGGGTAACCAGCTTTCAACAACCTGGCAACCTGATTATTTAGGCTGTCATGTACCAGGTGAACACATGACTTCTCCAAGGCTCCCTTCAAACAAGCCAGGAAAGACCTGTTGTTGTACGATTCTGCGCATTCCAAGATAGTTAAACGGGCCATTGGCATGTTTTGTTTGAAGGGAGCCTTGGAGAAGTCATGTGTTCACCTGCTACATGACAGCCTAAATAATCAGGTTGCCAGGTTGTTGAAAGCTGGTTACCCTACGGCAGTCGTGGGTGCTGTGGCGGAGAAGCTCCTGCAGAGGTACAAGGCAAGTGCGATACAGGGTTGCCAAGGTCGTAAACAAGTGCGACCGGCAGTTCTCCCCTATATCCACAGGGTGGCACACAACCTGAAAAATGTTGCCAACCGCCATGGTGTGCCGGTGGTCTTTTCTGCCCCACGCAAACTGGCTTCACTATGCCCCCCGCATCGCCTCTGCAGATAGGAGCGGGCAAGTTTGCACTAGAAGCCACGCCACTCAATTCGTCGCGTGCTCGACGGGGGTAGTCTATGAAATCCCTCTGACATGCGGGAAAGTATACATCGGCCAAACGGGTCGGTGTATAAATCAAAGAATAAGGGAACACCAGCTTTCCATGAAGAACGGTCAAGGTTCCAATTTGCCTCTTCACTGCATCGCATGCCCTTCGGCTGCTTGTGGCAAACCGTGCCAGCCTTTGCTGGCGTCAACGAAAATCTTGAGGCGAAGTCGGGACCAGTTGGCACGTGAGCTTGCCGAGGCTTTCTTCATCAAAAAAAAAAGAGACAGTTGCGTCAGTGATACCTCCATAAGATTGTACGATAATGAAAGCAGGTTCCTCGCATGCGCATAGATGAATTTGCAGTTTGTTTCGTATAAATATGCATTTGCTTTTCAATAAAATTCAGTCACGAGTCTGCGCCCGTCCTCGTTCACTTCCTTGTCCCTGTGTCCTTTGCGCAGCACCTTGTTTCTTCAGACTTGACAAAGAGGCCGACTTGAGCGATGACTTCGTCGTTTGTCCCGAAAACGTTCCGGCTAAGTTTACTTTCAATGCGAAGCAAGAGGAAGAAGTCACTTAGTCCGGGATGATGTGAATATGGCGGGTGAGGCAAAATTCCGTAGCCTAAGGAGGCTGCATGCGTCACTGTCACCTGTGCTGAGTGAAGCGGACTTTCCCAAAGGTTGCTGCCGTTCTCGATTTGGCGCCATAGTGGTGTTGCGTGTATTATAAAGAAAATAAGTCTTGTATTACACAAAGTCTAGACAGATGGACACTTATTTTGATGTCTGTCGTGAACGCTTTTTTTATATCTATCACATTAATAATACAAACTTTATCAACGCCCCGTGTAAGCGGAACTATCGCACGAGTTCTGCGTTTTCATTTTTTTTGTTCACCACGAGCGTGGCGTAAGATACAAATAATAATTACTCTGAGCTATTACGTCTCGAAACCACGATATGAAGTCGTAATGGAAGGCTCTAGAAATTTAGACGACCTGGGGTTCCTCAACGTGCATCTAAATCTAAGCACAAGGGCCTCCAGCATTTGGCCTCCATGTATACGCGGCCGCGGCGGCCGGGATTCAATCCTGTGACCTTCGGGTCCGCGGTCGAGCGCCGTAGCCACTCGACGTGCCGTAAGGTACACCTGTTGATATGTCCGGCGGTAGCCAAAAGCTCCTGCCTGCCTCTGTCATCATGATGTAATTCTGGCTGTACACCTTAACGCCAGGTATGGAGGAGTTAGCCGATGCTCACTCGATGTATTAGCGGACAAAGGCGGTGGCCACACGCTCAGTAATCACAGGTAATTCCTAGAACAGATAATATGGCAAAATGCGCCCCACATTATGCGAAACCATCGGAGCATTCCCTCTAGGCCATTGGCATGCTCTTAGTGGCGTGGTGCTCAGAGGATATTTTTAAATTTTACAAAGTTAGAGGTATATGGCTTATGCTCTCGTAGGTCTTGGTGTGTGAGACTAATGTTAAACAGCGCAGAAGAACGGCGGAAGAAATATAATTTCGCTAGCAGTATTCATGAACATTCAGCCGTGAGGGAATAAACTTTTTGAAAGCAAAGAAAAATTCTGCCGTTCATCGTAAACAAGACAAGGAAACACCATTAAAGTGAACGTTTTATCCGACTAAAGGCAATTCCTGTAGCATAAATTAAAAGTTGACGTTTTCCTACTTCTGTACTATTATTTATATTTGTATAAAATACTTCTTGGAGGGTCAATGGTGCCTAATTGCAGGATGCACTAATAGTTGGGGGGAGTTGGTGAGGGTTCATCATGATGTAACGGCGCCACGGAAGGACACGAAACACTGACGATGAAAAAGACACGAAGACAAGCGCCGGACTCTCAACTAACATTTATTGACTTGGACAAATATTTTTATACACACACGTGGTCACACACAGCATAACAGACTCTAGAAAAAGATATATCAGATTTTCCTTACAAAAAATTTAAGGAAACTGTACATTCCAAAGTGTGTACGGCGAAAGCGTGGGGCCATTCGACTGACTGCCATGTCGTGTTTAGGGGCGAAGTTCCTTAGGGTGTGGGTCTGTCCCTCCTCTGTAGTAGTAGTAGTAGTAGGTAGGTAGCCATGTATAGTGGAATGTACCCACTCCACGTGATAAAGATGACGATGACGCAGTATAGTGGAATGTACCCACTACACGTGATAACGATGAAGTATAAGCGCGTTCCCGTATAGTGGAATGTACCCACTACAAGTGATAACGATGACGATGGCGCTGATGACCATGAAGTATAACCGCGTTCCAGACCACACGTTCTCTTTCTGCCATGGATGAAAACGATCGAGCTTCGCCCACTCATCATCATTCACTTCGTGGATATGGCGTGATTTTTTGTTTTACACTCTCAGTGGGATAATACACAAACGGAATGTGTGCATGTTTTCTTTCTGAATTTTTTTACCGGGAATCGCAGCGAGACGCAAGAATAATCTTCCTCCGTTCGCATGCGTTGGTATTGTTTCGCGATTTGCGCATCGCGCAATCGCCATCCGCGTTCCAGCGCTTAAATTGACGGACCCTTTGTCAATTCCAAAGTGTGTTCCGCGAACGCCTGTGTCCATTGAGACGGCGTCGGTCAGAATGATTCCAAACACTGGGCACAGCGACCCTACGCAAGCAAAGCGCGAGCGCTGTAGAGTACGACGCGACCGGCGTCCGTTTGCGCACCCCGGCGGCCAGCTGGCTCCGTGCCAGGACTCGGACGGACGGACGGCAGGGACAGACGGATGGACATGGATGGACGGACACGGATGGACGGACGGACGGGCGGACACAGCCGGACGGACGCCGGATGAACGCTGGATGGACGGACTGACGTGAGCATGAGACATTAAAGGCTTTCGCCTTAACATAATTTATTTTTGCAGCAGGGCGATGGATGGAACGCTGACACTCTCACAACCGAAGTGCATAAGTCACGTGTGATACTGCGTTTGACTTATGAAGCACATAATACATGTTATTTGACTATCTGCATGCTTTACCTTGTAAAGGCCATATTTCCGGCATAGTAGTGTTTCAAGCTAGTATACATTTACAATGACGCTTGTTGGAGCAGTCGAATGCTGGGGAAATCCTGTTCAGCCTTCGCAATGTCTCTACCAATCATCGTGTAGGATTATGCAGCATTGAGCGGCATCAACGAAGGCTTTAACATTACTTGAGGCCAGAATATGTAAAACGAAGGTAGCAACAAACACGCTTCCTGCGGACGCCTGACGTTAGGAACACAAAGGAACTTACGCCGACTAAAGCCTGTCATACACTTTCCGGTGTATTTTAACACGAAAGCGTTTTATGCCGGGGTCCACCAAGGCTTCACTGACGTATTTCCGTCACGGATATGACGTTATTAAATGGCACACGAATACAATGCAAAGAAAGAAACCAGAAGAAAAAGTTACGCAACGTTGGAAGATCCGGGAATCGAACCCACGACCTCTCGGTCTGCGTTGATAGAAAGCGGGCGCTTAACCAACTGCGTCATCGGCGCATTTGCGAAGAGCTCTTCAGACGCGCCTTATGTATCTCACACTCCTTCACTCTGTACCTGCGTTCTTCGTTTCTCGGGGCGGTGCCGCCGCCTAAGAGCGGAGAAGAGAAGTACTGAATTATGACACTAATACCGACAGAGAACGCTGCGGTAATCTCAGCACTACGGCTTCTCGATGCCAGCATTCGAACGGACGCTGGCATCAATGTGCCCTACCAACGCCGCCTAGGTGGTGATGGCCCTACTTGAAACATAGTGTAGCGTGGCCTCCGCAATCAGCTCCGAGAATGTTTCCGTAGCTAATTTCGGAGGCCACAAAGGGAGGCGGTAATTGCGACTTGCTCTACGCGCTGATTTGACTCGGTGAATACGTAGTTACGTTCTTTGTCTTTCGCGTTGTATTGGTGGAAGTTACGTGCTTCGTCTTTCGCGTTGTGCTAGCGTGTGCAGCGTAGTGTAGCTTCCTTCTGCACCAATGGCGTATCTCCGCCCTCTACCGATACGAGCGATACTAGTGGTGCGGCGGTATCGACTACGAGAACTGCTGCATTAAGCGCCACCGAAAGACAACGGCGTCGACGGGCGAATGTCGCGCAAGTGAGTTTGGTGAAGCGATGGACACGCCAGGGGGGGAGCGGAAGACGTTCGCACGTTCACGGCTGAAGCTGAGAACTCTGCCTCTTGAATTTGTGAAGTTGAGCGCATCGCAACCCAACTGGATGCCATACAGACATCGATGCAGCACCGAAATGATCGTATCTTGGCGCAAGTGACGTACCAGCAGGACGCTGCTCGCCAACACGACGCCGCATGCCAAGCGCATCGACAGGACGGCCGCCGACCCGCAAATCACGCACCCTTCGCTGCAGCAGACCGTGAGTTAAAAAACGACTGAATGAAAACCCATTCGGTTTCGCTTGCACGGTTTGCGAACGCCTGCGGTTCAAGTGTGATTTGTGCGATGCTCCGGTGCGTGCAATGCAGTGTCTCCGGAAAGTATATCCCCGTCGCGAGTCGTTGGTTCTCGTGACGGAGAAGATATGGCACCAGGTGTTAACATGGATGCATCAACATCTAAGGGTGCTGTGACCACTAAACACGAATAGACATTATATATCAATGTGCAATAAACATTGCACTACTTATGTGAACACACGTTTCACTTTCGTGTGTTATAGCGATTCCTATATCAGTGGGGTCAACCACATTTTTAGATGCGGAGCATCTCTTGCTCAGGGTCTATGCCCCGCGGCGTCGGCGTCCACACTCACACTACGCATGCGCAACTCTCCTCCTTCCCTCTCTCCAACAGCTGCACGTTACTCTTTCCACTTCTCTCCTACCACCTGCTTGCGCTTCTCCTGCCCTCTCGCTGCTGCTCTCGCGGCGCATGCGGTACACATTACCTAATGGGGCAGAGCGCTGAGCGCGTTCAGTGCAGCGCTTCCTTCGGTTGACTCCGCTTGACTCCGTTGATGCTTCCGATGAAGTGTGATGGAAGCAACAGTAACAACCTAAAATATTAGACATGACCGTTTAAAAACATAACTTCTCTGTCCGAAAGGAAAAATACACGCCATGCTCACGCTTTTGTCTTTGTACTGTGTTATAAAATATGCTTCAATGATTTCCCTTTCTGTCTTATCACGCGCCTTCCCCATGACTGCGACATTCTCGAATCGGGCTATACAATCACATGACCTGCAATGTAAATCCAAATGCCCACTATTTTTGCCCCTTACTGCCAGACTGGGCTCACGCATGCGTTCGTTGAGGCATCGCCCCGTCTTACCTATGTAAACTCACCCACATGATAAGGGATGCGATAAACAACCGACGCAACGCACATAGTGAACACATTTGCATGCTTTTTTGAGCATTCCGATTTCTTCTGTTTTGTCATTAACGAACAAATCTGACCTAATCTGCTACTAGCAGAGAACGCCACATCGACCCCGTACCTGTTGGCAACCTTTTTTCACATTGTGGGAGATTTTATGTAGGTACGGCATAACATGTACCGGTTTCTTTTCCTTTTCTTTGTCCTTGGGTTTTGTGGCCTTGTACTTCTGAAGAAGGCTTTCACAGGCACTTGAGATGATCTGCAAGGGGTATCCGGCTGCTTTCAGACGACCCACTTGGGCCTTTCAGGCATCAGATGCGGGCAGGACTTATTAAGGGCTGCTGCGCAAGTTGACAGCACCATGCCCCTCTTAATCAGCTTTGAATGCACACTTTCATACGGCAACAATCCCTTCTTGGATCGCGGGTTGTACTTGTAGCAGACGTGCTCTTCGCTAAACTTCAGCCGTAGGTCCAGGAACTCTATCTCATTTTTGACCGCCATTTCTTGCGTGAACTTTAAACCACTGGAGAGCCTCGCAAAAGCCTCCAGGACACCTTTCACAGTACCGTTCATAAGATCACCAGGTATATCTCCAAGCACAATAAGGTAGTCGTCCACATACCCGCTACGCCTCATTGTGTCTGAGAAGAGCAGCTGGCAAAGGTTAGTTGCACAGTACCTACAGGGTATCCTGGGCTCCCTGCGCAGTGGTGATCCGTTCTTAGTGCGAAGCTCAGCGGAAATTATTTCTACGTTGAAGGAAGGGCTGCCGTCAGCGTCCACGGCCTTTTCAATTGATGTGGAAGAGTTATTTTACTCAATTCCACATGTTGGCCTTTTTGACGCTGTCAGGCACGCCATTGATGAATTTGGGGAAATGAATTTCCAAAATAAATATTGCATATTCACTAACAGCTTTTTGGAACTTCTAAAATTCTACCTAGAGTCCACTGTAATCAGCTACCAGGAAGGTCTCTACGTCCAAAAAGCCGGAATCTGCATTGGTTCTGCTGTCGCTCCTGTCCTCAGTGATATATTCCTGGCAGCATTCCACCAGCGCCTGAAGGATGAACTGCCCTCTCTGGGTGTCGTCCGCACCTTCAGGTATGTGGACGACTACCTTATTGTGCTTGGAGATATACCTGGTGATCTTATGAACGGTATTGTGAAAGGTGTTCTGGAGGCTTTTGCGAGGCTCTCCAGTGGTTTAAAGTTCACGCACGAAATGCCGGTCGAAAGTGAGATACAGTTCCTAGACCTACGGCTGAAGTTTAGCGAAGAGCACGTCGGCTACAAGTACAACCCGCGATCCAAGAAGGGATTGTTGCCGTATGAAAGTGCGCATTCAAAGCTGATTAAGAGGGGCATTGTGCTGTCAACTTGCTCAGCAGCCCTTAATAAGTCCTGCCCGCATCTGATGCCTGAAAGCTTCAAGGCCCAAGTGGGTCGTCTGAGAGCAGCCGGATACCCCTCGCAGATCATCTCAAGTGCCTGTGAAAGCCTTCTTCAGAAGTACAAGGCCACAAAACCCAAGGACAAAGAAAAGGAAAAGAAACCGGTACATGTTATGCCGTACCTACATAAAATCTCCCACAATGTGAAAAAGGTTGTCAACAGGTACGGGGTCGATGTGGCGTTCTCTGCTCCTAGCAAATTAGGTCAGATTTGTTCGTTAATGACAAAACAGAAGAAATCGGAATGCTCAAAAAAGCATGCAAATGTGTTCACTATGTGCGTTGCGTCGGTTGTTTATCGCTTCCCTTTATCATGTGGGAGAGTTTACATTTATCGCATCCCTTTATCATGTGGGAGAGTTTACATAGGTCAGACGGGGCGATGCCTCAACGAACGCATGCGTGAGCACAGTCTGGCAGTAAGGGGCAAAAATGGTGGGCATTTGGATTTACATTGCAGGTCGTGTGGTTGTATAGCCCGATTCGAGAATGTCTCAGTCATGGGGAAGGCGCGTGATAAGACAGAAAGGGAAATCATCGAAGCATATTTTATGACAGTACAAAGACAAATGCGTGAGCATGGCGTGTATTTTCCTTTCGGACAGAGAAGTTATGTTTTTAAACGGTCATGCTTAATATTTTAGGTTGTTACTTCGCTCAAGTCTTGTTCTAACCTTTGGAATTTTTTTTTGTGATTTTTTGTTTTTTAGATACGTGCACCCTTTTCGCCTGTTTGTTTTCCTTGAGCATAGGTAACGTTTTTAAGTTTATGGTTCTGGCCTTCTTCGTGCTAGGCTTCATCGTTGTTATACCTTTATCACGTCTTTAAATTTACAATTTTGACTTCTTGGCACCTTGCCTCATCGTTGTTGTACATTTATCACTGATTTTAAATGTGTGATTAACGGGAGTAGTTATCTATTGCCTTTATTTTTTTCTTGTTTCATTAGAGTGGCGTTTTCATGTGGCGGTGGGTCATCTGAGGGTCGGTGCAAAAAGATGATATGCGTATGTATACAGGTATCACCTTGTAATTATGCAGGAAAAGACTGCGGCGTTCGATGATAAGAGATGTGCGGTTTCAGTGCAACAATTGTTAAGACGCTTAGGTTTGTGCGCAATGTGTTGGCGCAGTGATATGCATGCCTATATAGGTTGGCTTCTTGAACAGAAAAATAAACAGTTGGTAGTCTGCGCTCTTTCTTGTCTCTTCTTCTCTTATTTCTGTGCTCGCGCAGCGTGTTCAGTTTTCAGATATGAACCAACTAGTCCGCACTGAAGTATTGTTGCGACAGTCCCGTCAGTGAGTGGGCTGACGCAGGCACGCGCCAGCATCAGCCCAAACACTAGCAACGTTACGTCCACTCAAGACAAAGCTGCGAAGCGAAGGGCACGCGACGCTGAACGCAAACGCTTGAAGCGAGCGGCGGACCCTGAACTTCGTGAGCGCGAAGCAGCTTCCAAGCGTCAACGTCGAGCAGCGGATCCTGAGCTTCGAGCACGTGAAGCAGCGTTGATTCGTGAACGTCGAGCAGCACAACCTGAGGTTCGGGACCGTGAAGTTCAACGTAAACGTACGAAGCGAGCGGCGGAACCCGACCTTCGAGAACGGGAAGCCGCGTGTAAACGTCAACGAGAGGCTGCTCCCGATGCTGCACGCGACCGCATTAACAACGTTAATAACACCGTTAATAACGATCCGCGATGCTCCGCATCACCCCATGCTTCCTCTCGGGAAGATGGTGTAATTTTTTATTTTGTCTGCGCAAACATGATAGGTATTACGCACATATAGGACGACTCGTAGCCTCACGTTATTTGTAAGGTGCGACTGTGACAGTACTAACAACGACGGCGCTGGTTCAATTCCGGGCTGCAGAGGCCGCAGTTCTATATGCGCGAAATTCTCGTTTACTTGCATTTTGGTGTATACGAGATACGCCAAGCAGTATAAGTTACGGTCAGTGTACCATATTATCAGCACACGTTTGCGACAAGTAATGTACGCAAGCTTAGTTTTATATGGTGTTTGTTCAGACTTCTAGAGGCATTGCACAAGTCAGTATGTGCTTGAGGTAAATATTTTAATGACATGATGAAGTTCGCTTTGGTGCGCTATAGCTTAGCTGCGTGCACAAAAGACAGGGCTGCAATTCGAAATAATGATACCGTTACGTAAATGCCGATGTTTTGTCATATCAAGTGACATGTAATGGAGAAGCAGCATAGCCTAGGTTTTCCTTTGTCCACTATACTCCTTTGTAGTAGTGCTTTCATTTATTTATGTATGTGAAGTACAGAAAAAAGTACTGGGAAAATAGGAATACGCGCAGCTAGAATAAGAGAAAGAAAAAAAAAACTAATGTTATATGACATATTGCAAAGCGACCTTGAAATAGCGGACACTACGTTAGCAACTGTGGCGGATAGGTGGCTTCAGGCGACGCTTGTTCGCGGAAGAAAATAGTCATTACACAATTTTGGGTGACAAGATGGCAGGCTCACCATTTAACAAAATCCGATATGTAACGAGGATGATGATAGAGAACGTCATTCATGTCGTGGCTGCAATGGTAGGCTTTGTGGAAAAGATTAAGACGAGATGACTTTCGGCTGAACGTAAGTTTTCATAAACGTGACAGTGAAATGATATGAATAATTATATACGATCAAACGTGCTTCCTTTTGCGAATGGCTTGAAACATTTCGAGGAGGATGGTCTGAGAGAGATCCCATATGGCTCCAGCGTACATAACTTAGACAGTACCAATGTTTTGCACAGTGTTAACTTCAGGGACGATGGGGCAATGGAAAACGTTCGATGCGGATAACCGCGTATCCGGTTATCTGCGCTGTTGAGTTTTCAAGATAAATCGAAGTACTCACCATCGCTGAATGAACCCGACTGGTTGGCGTGCTCGTAGTAAAACCTGTCGGCATACTTCAGCAGGCGGAACTGCCTGGCCACGCCGCAGGCATAGGTGGCCCCAAGCTCAGCTCCTTCGAGTGGTGTCTCGGAAAGGGCTCCGGAATAAAGATCGATGTCTCGAACATCTCTGGAAGGCACGCGTTGGATTACAAAAACCCTCGTTGCATGACAGCGATACGCCGTTCTATTGTTTGGAGAATTTAACAACAGAAGTATGTCTTCGTATCAATTGGCTTTGGAAGCAACGCCATTGAATGAGTAATGACGTATTGAAGTCACCGGAACAAAAGGTTGTCATGTTTGGGAAGATACAAACGCGTGAAAGCACCCTGGTGATAACTGTTTTTCCTCGAGATCGTGCTTTCGTGGGTTTGGAATACTTCGGAGCAAGAATGCAATAGCGTGCCTTCTTTACTCGAATATAGGGCAGCCTCAATTCTAAGCCGACCGCCTCCCCACAATTTAGAAAGCGAGGAAATGGTGAAAAAATCCGCCGCTTCAAGGTTATAACATTAATTTAAGTATGAATTTTACAAGACGAAACTGCAGTACCTTTATAAGGTTTTTAAATATTTTTAAGATTTCAACAACTTTTCAACACTTTTTTCTCAATACTTTTAAGATTTCTACACTTCTGAGACTTTCGACGCCATACCACCCCGAAAGAAATGCCGTAGCGGAACACCTGATCCTGTGTTTGGGTGATAGGTTGGTGGTCTGTTTCTAGTAGTGTTAATCATATTACATAAATGACTGTTGTTATGATTGCAAAGAGTCCTGTCTGTCTCTAGACCGCGGAAATTCGTGACAATTGGCGAGCCTGCCAGGATTCATCTCCTGCTCGTCACGAATTTTCCAGGCCTAGGGATGGACATAGGTAAGCTGCTAAGTGTAGCAAGAGACTTGGGCTTCTCCAAGGAAGAGGCGTTGAAAGGTAGAAAGGCGTTGACTGGTAGAAGAGGAAAAGGAACGCGCTGAAAGGGAGAGGGAGCTCGTGCAGAAAGAGCGCGAAGCCGAACGCGAGGCTCAGCGCGCGGATGCACAAGCAGCGCACGAGAGAGAAAAAGAGATATTGGAGCTGAAGCTGCGATTAGCACAAGCCACGGAATGTAGTCGGGACGCGCAGAGTATAGCGTCTGGGTCCTCAGGCTCGCAGTCGCCGAGAGCCAACAAAATATGCCCTAGAAAGCTAATGGCTCCGTTTGACGAGACGCGCGATGATTTGGACGCGTACTTGCATCGTTTTGAGCGTATAGCCATGGGGCAGGGTTGGAACCGAGGTGAATGGGCCACAGCTCTCAGTCTTTGTCTAGTTGGAGAGGCATTGAGCGTTTTCGGAAGGATGACAGCCTCGGACTCACTAGACTATGACAAGGTTAAAAGAGCCTTGCTTCAGAGGTTTCGGCTTACAGCGGAAGGGTTTCGTGAGCGGTTCCGCAACTGCAAACCTGAGGACGCTGAAACGGGAAAGCAGTTTGTTTGTCGCTTGGCTAACTACTTTGACCGATGGATGGAGATGGCTGATACTCCTAAAACGTATGAGGGTGTGCGTGACTGCATGGTTAGGGAACAATTCCTTGGCTGTTGTCACCCGAAGCTCTGCGTGTTTTTGAAAGAAACGAAACTAGGTTCACTGGATGAGATAGCCGACTACTCTGACCAATACATGGAAGCCCAGGGTATCGGAAATTTAGGACATGGGAATAAAGACAGTACCGGAAGAGAAGGAGAGGAGACGAGAATTGAGCCCCCAAATATTGTGCATAGGATACAGCATATGCAGCAAAGGTGCTTCTCGTGTAACCGCCTCGGTCATCAAGCCCGTAACTGTCTGGAAGGACGTGGTGGGCAACAGGAAAGAAATTATTGTCAGGTATGCAATATGAGAGGTCATAAGACTGAGGAATGTAGGCGAAAACCGCGAGATGAAGTAGCGGCAATAATAGGTCATACAGATGCAGGAGAAGATGGCACAAAAGAAAGAGATATAACAAATATAGTAAGTGCAGCTGTGGCCGCAGCTGGCCTGGAAAAGGTTAATATGCCGGTTGTTGAAGGGACAGTGAACGAGAAGCGCGTGTCGGTACTTCGAGATTCGGGTGCTAGTACAGTGCTGGTTAGAAGAAGTTTGATAAATGACGGGGACATGACAGGGAAAACTTCACTAGTTATGCTGGTAGATGGATCAAAGAGATGGTTACCAGAGGCTAAAGTAATGTTAGATACCCCGTATTACACTGGACGTATAACTGCATTGTGTGTAGAACAGCCCTTGTACGACGTGATATTAGGGAATGTGAAAGGCGCAAGAGCAGTTCATGAGCCAGTGAGACAAGGGAAAGCTCCTAGTTCAGGCATAGGTTACCGCATAGAACAGACGACAGAGGCAACAAGGGATTCAATGGCTTCAATGGAGACTTTAGCTAAAAGAGAAGAAGCACTGGAGGGTAACGCGTCTGCAATACTTCAGGAGTTAGGCATACCTACAACTGAGCTGGGTAAGCAGCAAAGATATGATGAGTCACTGAAGTATGCAGTACGAAGGATTGGAGGTAGACAAATGCGTGAAGGAATGAGAGCAGGGGTTACTTACGTAGTGAATAATGGTGTGCTATACAGGAAGTTCTGGCACAAAGGGAGAGAGCATACGCAATTGATGTTGCCTGCAGGGTATAGGAAAGCTATATTGGAGAAGTGTCACGCCAAAGGGCATAAAGGGGTGCGGCGTACTGTAGTGTGGTTAACTAGAATGATGTTCTGGCCAGGGTTGCACAGAGATGTGAAAACGTTCGTGGAGGAATGCTGTAGGTAGACGAGTACGGGAAATTAAGGATCGTGGTAGCATGCAGAGGGTGATGAGTAGAGTTTTCTGAACTAGTAGGGCGAGTTGGACTGCTCATAGGCAATAAGATATGGACAAAGTGTATGTGTGTTGAGAAAGTTGCTTTTGTGGACATATGTTTAGGATGCGACATTGCTATTATTGTGAACATTTGGTGAACTTTGCGAGACAGTTTTCGTCGAGGACCATAGTGAGCAGTTTTTTTTTATGAAAAAAAAAGCTCTTCAAAATAAGGGCGTATGTCACGAATAAAACCGTAGCCGGTGAATAAAGAAGAAGAAGACGACGATGCACGTGACAATTCCTTTCTCTACACCCCGAATTTCATGGAGTATGGAAGTACGACCTTGCGGCAGCCGTGAGTGATCACAATGAATGTGACACAGCTGGACTTTACTGTAGCACTAAGTTTGCTGCCTTTCAGAAGACAACGTGGCTATGAGCTGAATATTCACATGGTACATTAGGGAAAACAACAGGTATAACATTGCTTACGTGCACTTTTGGAAGCCCTTTTGGGACAGCTACAACAACAAGTATGAAAACAACAGGAGTTCAATGAAGAAGTACTACGACTTGCGCTATGCAACCCGCATGCCCAATATACAACCCCGAGACATGGTACTAGTGCGAAAAAGTTTTGGTCGTTCGAAGGATGCTTTCAAGGGTCCTTATGACGTCCTCAAAACGGTGAAAGTGGAAGCCATACTGAGGTCGGTGCACTTTCAACGACCAGCCGGCAAGACAGACGTGACAACTGTGGGCAACTTAGTGTCATAGCATCCATGGAAGGATGGCGATAAGAGACCCGGAGAAAGTAGTGTCCCGAACAGAGGAAAAAGAAGAGCAGGAAGAGTAGAAGAAGAAGAGCATAGAATGTTCAGATTAAAGAACTGATAAATATCGGATCCTTATTTTGTATTTTATAACATCTAGCTTTCACCATACGTGTATCAGTGTATTAAAATGTGTTACACGGACTCACTCACCGCTGCATGACATAGGAACCCCTCTTACGACTCCGAATTCTTGGGTGACCTATAATATCGTGAGTGCACTGTAAAGGCGTGTCTGCATTATCTTGGAAGTTTGTCACCCGCGTGTCACTGAGAGGACTTCGTCAGCCAGTATGGTTATAGCAGGATCTTTACTCATGCACTTACTCGTAGACCTGCTCATAAAGCTGAGCCGTCTCCTCAGGCATCACCTGGCTCAGGTCGGAAAAGCTGGCGATGGTGATGTTCTGGCACAGTTGGACCCACTCGACGTAGGGACGAACTCCATGGTCCCGGCCCCTCTGGATGTCGACGGCGAACAAGTCATCACCGTAGGGAAGCGAGGGTTTCCGGAAGAGGTAATGTGTGACACCATAGTCGCCGAATCTGGAATGTGTGAACGGTGAATCAGCGATGATCAGTAGAGGAAAGACCAACAGGGTCGCTTTTACGATCGCCTAAGACGACTGGGAGGCGCAAGCCATGCTATTTTTTCTGTTTCTTCTCGTTCGATTGCATTGACGTCCCCGCCGCTGCCGAAAGCCCCCTGCACGTAGCGTGATTTCGCACTGCCTCCGACATCGGAGAAATAGCCAGGTTTCCGCCCCTCACGTGTCTCCGCGATCGGCCCGCCTACGACCAGGCGGCGATGTCATGTGCAAGTGACGTAACAAAATTTTGAGATCTGTGACGTAACGAAGACGTCATAAGGTGACGTCATCACATAATCAAACACGAATCATCAAACACGAAAAGTGACCGTCGTTGGCACCGACGCCGATGGTCACTTATCGTGTTTGATGATGCATCCAAGGCGTTCGGCTTAATTATTTATTATTTGCCCTTACTGCAACAATAATTCGGTGACTTTAGCAGGGTGCGTGAGTGAGCGAATAAACTTTATTACAAGACCCGGCATGTTTGTGGTCCGGGCTCGACCGCACAGGTAGGTTGTCTCCCTATAGCCTCCCGGGCCTGCTGGATAGCCCATTTTTGGTCTTGGACCTCCGAGCTGAGCAGCACGATCTGCCACCGCTCCCGGCGGGCCTCAGGAGAACTTGTTGATACGTTGGTACATTCCCTCAGCATATGTTTAAACGAAGCCCGTTCTGTTGTGCAGAGTTTGCATTTATTGTCCGGGTATAGGTGTGGGTAGCTCCTGTGGAGGTGCACAGGGTTTGGGTTGGAATGTGTTTGTAGCTGTCGGTATTCAGATGCTTGTTTCCTGTCGAGACTCGGGTGAGGCGCGGGGAAGACGCACCTTGCCTCTCTGTAGAGTTGTGTGTATTCTGTGTAGCGTGTAAATCGGTCTTTGTGTGATACGTCGGCGGCTCCAGTGATGTTCACCGAGGGGTCCGTTCGGGTTGCGCGGTGGGTTAATTCTCGCGACAACTCGTGGGCCATCTTGTTCGGATTGGAGGTATCAGTCTCTGTGTGCGCCGGGAACAATATTAGGTATTTGAGTTTATCTACCTTTATTTAGTTCTTGGCTATAACGATGATTCTGAGAGGCTGTTGTGAAATCCGTCCTTGCGTGAAATTTCTGATAGCCACTTGCGAGTCACTCAGTATGAATTTGTGTTTGTTGGAGGTGATAGCCATGGCTATGGCTACCTCCTCAGCTTCCTCTGTCTTGTTAGTTGTGACATTGCATGCGTTAATACATATGCCTGACGTGTCAATCTCCACAGCTGTGTGGGCCTTGTGTTCAGTGTACGGGCTAGCATCTACGAAAAGAGATTTACCGTTCGTGCCGTGTGCTTTGAGCAGTGCTTTGGCTTTGTGTCTTCGGCAGTCCACGTTCATGATGGGGGTTATGTTTCTCGGTATCGGGTTAGCGACGACCTTAACTCTGATTGTATTGGGGAGGTCATGTTTGATGGCATGTTGTGCATGGTACATCATTCCTAATTCGTTCATGATATTTCTTCCCGTTTTGGTTGTAGTGAGCCGTTCAAGCTGGGATATGCGCTGAGCTTCCGCTATCTCTTCAAGTGTAATATGTATTCCCAGCTGAAGAAGAAGGTCTGTGCTCGCATACTCTGGTATTCCTATCGCTTGTTTGTAGGCCTTCCGGGTAAGCGCATTTATTTCGTTGGTTTCTGCTTTTTGCCAGTTGTGGTATGCGGGTACATACGTTATGTGGCTTATTATGAAGGCCTGTATTAGACTGATTACTTTGGCTTCTTTCATGCCTCGGTGTTTATTTGTGACCCTGCAAATGAGTCTCATCGCATTCGTGACTTTGGCATTTAGTTTGCGTATGGTCTCGCCGTTGGTGCCGTTAGCTTCGATGACTAATCCGAGTACCCGTATTTTTGGGTCTATCGGTATGGTTGTGTCTTCCTGTGTATGAATACTAACTTCCTCGTATTGCCGCTTGTTTTCCTGTGACCTGGGTGGTCTACCTCTGATTGCTGGCCTGTAGAGAAGTTCAGATTTCTCCGCTGAGCATATGAGTCCTGTACCTTCCAGGTATCGCTCAACTGTTCCTATTGCCTCCTGGAGTCTCTGTTCTATGTCGCCGTCGCTGCCATTACTGACCCATATTGTGATGTCATCCGCGTATATAGAGTGATATATTCCTGGAATGTTATCTAGCTCCTTCGGTAGCCCGATCATGATCAGATTAAGGAGCATTGGTGATATTACGGAGCCCTGTGGTGTGCCTACGCAGCCCAATTCTTGGAGATCAGATGTAAGGCCTCCTAAGCTGATTCTTGTTTTCCTGTTGGTTAGGAAGTTTTGTAGCGTTAGCTACACTGGCCTAGCCAAACCCGTTTCGCGCGGCACATCAAGAGCAGTGCTGCGCATGCGCGAGGATCAGTGATATCACACAGCTGGCGCCCCGGAGCCGGCATCTCCCGCGCACTCCGCCGCCGCCGCGCGCAACTCACCGCCGCCGGTCTGCGCATTCCAGAGGAGTGACGTCGTAGCCGTAGCAGACGCACTGGCGACGGCGCGCGCGCAGCTATTCGCCTTCGCCCTCCGTGGCCTTCGCTGTGCAGTCGCCGTCTGACACTGCGCTGGAGCCGCTGCGCTTCTTACTGGCGTTTGCCAGTGTGGTATAGCCATGGAGAAGGAGAGCGCAAATGCTGCTCAACGGCGCAGAAGAGCGGAGAAGCGTGACTCATCGGATCCCGAAGTAGTTGCCTGACAATTAGCGGTTGAGGGTAGGAAGAATGAACAGAATACTGTGTTGGGGCCATAGAGACGGCAGCGTGTTACTTCACTGATCACCAAGCCGTCTTTGTGGCAATAGAGAAGCAACCTGACGTTGAGCAAAAATATACATGTGCCACATAATATGTATACAGTGTTTGTGTGTCATTGGAGCAGCAGTAAGCATGATAATCAAGCTAATCCTAGACAATCTAGACAATCAGGAAAGCTAAGAATAATCAGCTGAACCTTGGCTAACGCTACGTATATCCTGGCATAGCCGAGCTAAGCCACTGCAACATTTTTTGACATAATTGTAGGCTCACTCACCCATGTTTAACCTTGATATGCGGCTGATATTTGTTTCATGTACCGGATTGTCAAATGCTTTCTTGAGATCCAGGCTGAGTATGGCTCGCGTGGATCTTGTGTGGTAGTTTATTATTCGTTTTTAATCTGTATCATGGCGTCTTGGGTGCATAGGTGACGACGGAAGCCGATAATCGTGTATGGGTAGTGGTCACCGTCCTCAAGATAGTTGTTGGCTCGATTTAGGAATGCGCGCTCCATTAGTTTGGCTACGCATGATGTAAATGAGTTCGGTCGTAGATTTAGCTTGTTAATTGTCTTGCCTGGCTTCGGTATAAGGATTTTCCTAGCCTCTTTCCACGCGTCGGGTATTGCCCCTTTCTGTCCAGCATTTGTTGATATATCCAGTTAGAAATTCTATGGATTCATTATCCAGGTTACGTAATGTTCGGTTGGTGACTCCATCTGGTCCCGGTGTTGATTTTAAATTTAATTTGTGGAACACCGCTCTAATCTCCGCTGCGGCAAAGTTTTGGTCCATTTTGGGGTTTGCTTCGCCTGTATAGTCTTTATGTTGTAGTGGCGGCGATTTTGGGATGTAGGTGTTGTGTAGATCTGTCATAAGTTGTTCCTCTTTTCCTTCGTGTTCTCGAGTGAGACGACGGATAGTGTGTCTCAGCTCAGTTTTCGGTATCGGTGGGGTCTAAGAGAAGCATTAACAGCTTCACGTTTGTGAAGTTCCAATGTGGTTGCCCATGTCCTTGCAAATCACCTCCCATTGTTGTTCACATAGTTGCCTGCATTGACTTTCAATGTCTTTGTTGAGCAGTGCTACCTTTTTCCGGATTGTTCTATTGTGTCTTTGCCTCCGCCATTTGTGTTGTAGCGCTTCTTTCGTCTGCCACAGATGTATTAATCAGGGCTTGCACATTAAATTTGTGTTGAACAAACGGCAAGTACACGGATAGCCTAATATATACAGGTTATACAATCTATAGGGCCGATACACTCTCACGGTCAAGAAAGGTAGAATAAAAAATAGAAAGTTACAATTATACAAGCGTTTATAGTAGAAGTCAATACAATACAATAAGTACACCTTCTAGTACTCATGAAAGCAATGCAAATGGGGGTGCTGGGACAATTGCATTAGTTGATTCTAGTCGACTACGGTGCGAGTAACGAATGAATACTTAAAGAAATTATCGCGTATGGAAAAGAGGTTATGGTGAGATCATGCCTCGGCCTAGTAGAGTAGCCAGAAGAACAAAAAAGTCAGAATTTCGCCACTACGGCGAAGCAATGAATGCGATAGCAAGACATTAGTTTGTCCACACGAAGAACGACAAGCAGCTCGATACTTCCAACGCGCCGCCGCAGCACAAAGAAGGACGCTCGAAAAGGCACGCATAGGTATACACAGGACAAGCGTGAACTAACAACTGCCGCAGTTGTTACGTGTTTGTATTTGAGCAATGCGCTGCGAGTGTCCACTATGCAGAAGCCGACGCTGTTGTTGTTGTTGCCTCTGAAATGGCTCATACTCACTCAGGGGGGATTGGTCAAGGATTGATTATATCATTATATGACTTTTCGACGCTGTTTGATACTCCTTTTTCTTTTAAACTGCGGCACGTGGAATGATCACTCTGCGTCTCCTGCCACGCGGTGGCGTCTGACGCCAAGTGTGCCCGGTGTTCTTTTTTTTTTTCCTTGTGCATCATGAGTGGTACAGAAGGGAGCCACTTTTTCGTGAGCATCTCAAGGGCAGTTTTTGATATGAAAGAAACTGTAAAAGCGTTGCGTGATAGAAAACACGCTCAAGCTGTTCCGATATGTGCGTACCGCGAGCGGAATGGGGCATATGAATAGCTCACCGTTATATCGCTGGCACGAGCATGGCGTGTGGCTGTGTTGGCTAGCTCAGCAGGCTGCGGAGCGAGGGGTCGCTGGTTTGAATCCGCGGTCAGGTGGTCTGGAATTCTTTTTCTACTGATTTATTTTTCTTTATGCCTTTTTTTATATATACACATACATATACTTATCCGGGACATGACGGCGTCGACAGACGGCGACGGCGAAAATCAGCCGAGAGTGTCCGTATAATTACTATCGCAATAAAAGAAAATAAAAGATCGGCTATATTGACTTTATATTGGCCGTTAATCAGTTGGTACATAAACTTAAGCCCTGAGCTACGGTACTTTAATGATAAGGGTGAGATTTCAACTCTCTTTAAAAAGTCTGTACCAGAAGTGCTTGCTAATTGCTGTAAACGAAACGCACCACTCTCTTTTGCATTTGTTTATAATTTGTTAATGTTAGTCGTAGTAAAAGGGTCCCGTACGATCGTGGCCTAATCTAATATTGATAAGACAATTGCTGTACGCTAAAAGGCGGGCAGAAGGAATGGAAATCTTGAGAGCACGGTGAAGAAAAAAATGTGTTTGAAGGTTGCATTTGTTCTTATGTGTATTATGTGTTTGTTCCAACGTAGATCATTTGATACGTAAAGCCCCAAGTACTTATAATTCGTGACTTCCGACCGAAAAAGATATTAAAGCGATAGCGTTAAAGAGCTCGTTTCGCTGAAATTCCGGCGTCGGCGTCTGTGGTGGTGTCGGTGTCGGCGTCGTTAGTTGTGAGCGAAAAATCATCAAGTTGTCCAGTGATCGAGAAATCGAGAAAGATGCAAACAAAATAAAAATTGGCCGCGTATCTGCGTGCTTCGCTGCAAATGTCGTCGAAAGACGATAGTCTTGTGCCGGCCGTACTACTATGTTTTGCCTTGCCTGAGACAGCCTAAAAAACACTAGGGTCTTTAGAATTGCGTACCTATGTATTTTCTAATAAAGAACACACGTACTGACACTTACATATTAATGTTGCGCCTCAAGAATGCGTAGTATTTGCTTTTTGATTGAATATGTTTACAAATATGAACACGAGCACCAGTTCAAGATGGCTGGGCGTTCAGAAAGAAGTTAAACTTTGGCCGAGTAGCTGTAGTGGGTTACGGACAGACAAACAGACAGACAGCCAGACCAAAATTTCTGCGTTTAAGTATCCCAAGAAAGACTATCGTCTTTAATAATAAAAATTTCCGGGTTGGAGTGAGGATCGAACTCAGGCCATGCCCAGGACACAAAGCCTCGCGTCTGCTTGGAAATATAGCAAAAATAACTTACCTCTGCAAGGAAATTGCAGTGAAAATAATTTTCGTGCTTTACAAACGCATGCGTCCTGTATACAGGCTTCACAATACCACATGTAATATCGCAGTGCAGTAATATTGCGTGGTACTAACGTACATTGCAATCGGGCGTCAGAACCTGTGATTATCTCGACGACTTTGTCATTTAAAGCCGGCCACCCATTACCAAAGACACAGACGTTACTGCGCGTATACCCTTAAGACCACGTAGCGGGTGCATAGCAAGTTCGAAAACAAATATTTAACGCGCATTATTGTTCGTGGCTTAAAGCATGCTACCCACTACACAGAATACAGCCATATGCGAAAGCTTCACTGACAAAAGCCACTTTCGACTTCATCGACTGCATTGTAGTAATCCACAATTTAAACTTCTCGAGTTGAAGTACACACTAGGGACAGGATATCGCTATCGCGTTCAAATCTTACAGGCGAAGCCTAAGGGTCCCTCAATTTTTGTTAGCATTGTACCTAAAGTGCAAAGGATTTTTCTTGTGAGGAATCCGCGTAAAGATCGCTTTGTCAAAGTTGATTACCATGTGCCATTACTCGCACTAGGAGCCTGTTTCTGAAATGCCTGATTTAACAACAGTTGATCAGATGTGCTATCAACCTCGGAGTACAAAACACAGTCGTCTGCGTAAAGTCTCAATATAACAGATTTGTTCCACGATATCATTAATAAACAAAAGAAAAAATAGTGGCGCAAGAACTGAGCCCTGGGGTACTTCAGAATCTACCGTTACCTAATTTGAGCAACAATTGTGGAATGAAAGAAATTGTTTTCCTGCAGTTAGATAACAACAAAGCCGACCCATAATTTCGTTTTTAAGTACTTTCTTTAAGTTAAATAGTATTTTTTCGGCTTTCGCGAAGTCCATAAAAATTGCATCTGTTTGTTAACAACACTAACAGACGTGGGTTATAAGGGCATACAATGGACAAATTTGCCTCAAGAATGTTTTAGATGGACCCTAAATGAGAATACCTTTTGGGGCTTTTGGGTGTGCCTATACAGAGGGCGAACGGACTGTCAAGAGGAAAAGTTGTCGATGCAGACGACTACTTCGTGATCGTTTGTGTGCTTTAGTGATTGGTTTTGCTGCCCGCCATCTTCACACCTTGTTGGTGCCACTCGACTGAGCCTCCTCTAAGTCATTAAAACGAAGTATCACAATGCTCTGCCTGGAATCTGCCCTAAATAAATCGTGCGTTCATACGATGCGGTTTGCTTTCGACAATCAGGTGCATCGCCTCAAAACGGCAGGTTTCCCTGGTTCATTACTGACGTCAGTGGCGGAGACCCTCCTGCAGAAGATCAAAGGCAAGAAGAAAATGGTGGCAGTTGGTACGGAAACGAAGACCGTAAAACCTGCAGTGGTGCCATATATTCACAAGGTTATCCACAACCTCAAGAAGGTGGCAGGCAGGTATGGTGTACCACTCGCTTTCTCAGCCCCGGTTAAGCTGGGTCAGTTGTGCCCCCCGTACCTCTGGTGACGGGAGGAGACCGCGAGGTTGTGGCAAGAGAGACGGTACTGTGTATACCGGTTGTGAGACAGGAGTGGTGTACAAGATCCCGCTGACCTGTGGAAAGTCCTATGTTGGACAGACCGGACGCTGTGTTAATATACGGACCAGGGAACATGAGCTAAATTTAAACAAACAAAACGAATTGGCGCATTTGCCTGCGCACTGCAAAGCCTGCAAGTGTGAACCGCGGTTTGATAACGTCAAGATCCTTGGTAGGAGCAACAAACAAACGGCGCGTGAATCTTTGGAAGCGTTTTACATTCAAAAGTTGGGCTGAATTATGCATTAGCGAACCATCATTGCAACTGTACTCTTAGGAGATTAGATTTCTTGAGCGTTGGTTGCCCTGTTAACTAGGTTTGTGGCTTTAGGCGCATGCGTTTACTTTTTCAGTGTATATATTCTTGTGTCCTCACACAAATAAATTCAGTTGGAAGTGCCGCCCGTGAGGTCGTCCTCGTCTTCTTCTCTTTGTGTGCGTGTTTATTAGCGATAAAATATGCATTCCTTGTTGGACTTTACGTTAGGCTATTGATGAGACAGCACTAAGGGAAGTATACAGCCTTTCACTAATATTCTTACAACGACAATAAACAATCTCTGCATGTTGAGGAAGCGGGAAAATAAGAACTTTATATAGAGTGATATCGCTATGATGAGACTCAATTTATATCCCCAATGATATGACTCTACATTAACTTCTACCTTTCTCGCTTCCTCAACCTGTTGGAGTAGTTTATTACCATTAGTGAAAATATCACGATAATTATCTGCTTTGGTATTCCAATATTCATTAAGTACAAAAGGATAAGTGGAAAAATCAGGTGCAATGCTACTCTTGGCAATAGAAATGGCGGATCTCTTTCCCGTTCTCTCTTTTCTAGAAATCCACTCTAAAAGGCAGAATACCTCTATGCATCACGGTTGATCATAGAACCAATGAAGCTCCTACACAAAATGTATGTCCTGATTGCGCTAGAGCATCGGACGCGTTATTCGGAGGTCGCAGGTTCGGTCCCTGCCGGCGGCAAATTATCTCTTCATCCACTTTTCTTTCTTCACATTTACCTTACAATAACTTCTAATAACATCCCCTACACTTTCCTTGGCATCATTGCCTGTTAGTTCTCATGAATACTGATTGCGTATAGGCGCATCAGTATTGCAACAATATTCTCCCATCGGAACATTACTGTTTCGGCAAGCACTCGAACCCACCACCTACTCAGCGACAGAAAGCCGTCAGGTATTAGCCACTAACCTGTTGAATGGTTCCATTGGCTGCACAACGGAGCCCCGGAGGACGTCGTCTACGGGGTGGTAGGTGTCATTCAGTGGCACGAAGTAGGCATCTTTCAGTTTGAGCACGGGCAAAGTTTCTCCTTCTTCGTCTGTCCTAAAAAAAAGAAAAAAAAAAGATGCCTTTTACAGCGGAATGTCGCCGAACATTTGCTTTTTACCTCGATTACAATTACCCGCCTGATATTCGCTTATCGAAGTTCCTAATAAAAACTTGCGTCGGCAGTTAGACGGTGTTTATTCAGTTATTCTAATGAAGAAAAAATTTGGTGTGGCTTTATATCGAGGTTATGTGATATTAGACGTAGCTGAAACTTTATTAGAAATTTTTTGCAGCGACCCTCTTTGAACTATTTGCTAAAGGACAATTTCTTAACGATATTATGGTGATGACAAGCATTGCCTTGCATTTGGATATTGCCATGTATGCGTTCTAAGTGATTTCATTTTTGCCGGTAGTCACTCGCTATATAACCACAGATTATCATGTGGTCCCTTTCGGGCAGTGGCAGTTCCTGAATGAAGGCCATAGCGAATGATGCGCCACGTTTGTTAGAAACGCATGTTAGTCTAATAATGTTGTGTGTGCGAAGCCAGTAATGAGATTTTCTTCAGAATGTAGTACTTTCCTTCACCACTCTGGGACGCACACAACGCATGACGAAACAATTTATGCTTTCGTTCACAACGATTACATACAACACCGGCTTTTACAGACACTGCTGTGTCAGGAAGGGCCCATGATATGAAAGGTTGTAAATAAAAGTAAAAAAGAAAATCGAGATCATTTACCCATTAGGGTAATGTTCATGCACGCGCACTTTTAACATTATTGTCACGTGGTCGTGACGTAAACGGAGGCAGCAGTCAGTCTTACCAAAAAAAATGCCCCCCACCTCCCCGAAGGGAATCGTGAGGAAATGCGAATGCATTTCGCGCGCGCTTCACTCCATTTATATATGGTGGTTGTGGTTCGAAGAAGGAAAAAGGCGCCTAATTTCTGCAGCCCGGTCGGGAGCACGGCGCAGCGCCTGTTTTTTTTTTTTTGCTTTTTTTCTGTTTTTTTATTTTTTATTTTTTATTGATTTTTTTTATTTTCTATTTTTTTCCTTTTTTTATTTTTTTTAATTTTTTTTTTTCATATATAGCTCCGCCGAGCTCCCACGATGCGAGCGCCCTCACGCACTTGAAATGCATTCGCATTTAAAACTGGGGATGCGTAAAGCACGCAGCGATGGAGCGGTGTTTCCTACTGGAACATGCCAGTCGCTGCTAATGTGCAATGAGAGACAGAAGACTCCGACTGGACACAAAGACTCGCAGTCCGCTTTTTAGTTAACGCGCACGCTGCGAATTTTTATTGTTCAACAACGCACAGGAGAAATCTCCCACCGGCACCACCTTGGAGGTCAAGATCCATTGCCATATATACGGGGTGGCCAGTGAACGGTTGTGCAGCGCGAGCAGTCGGTTTTTTTCAACCAAGAAACTCGCTAGCAGACGCTGCCTGTGTCGGCGTCGCGAGGCGAGAGAGGGGGAGGGGGGGAGCGTAGTAGAGGAGAGAGAGGGGGGCGCATGCGCAGTGGGAGTGTGGGTGCTGCGGGCAGAGATGCCTAGAGAAGAGAGGGGGGAGCGTAGGAGAGGAGAGAGAGGTGGGACGTGCATGCGCAATGGGGAGGTGGACGCCGCGGGCAGGGATGCCTAGAGGAGAGAGGGGGGAGCGTAGCAGGGGGAGAGAGGAGGGCAGGCGCATGCGCAGTGAGGGTGTGGTTGCCGCGGGGAGGGATGCCTAGAGGAGAGAGAGGGAGAGAGGAGGTTTTTTTATTTTCATTTTTTTTAAAGGGTTTGCGCATGCGCAGTAAGGGTGGTCACGCCGCCCACCACCACCACCGGATTAAGCTTCGCCATAAGATGCTTCACATCTAACACCTGCCGGCGCTTACCTCCTCAACCTATCCTCCTCCTCCTCCTCCGAGGACAACGCTGGGCAACGCTGGACAACGCCGGACAACGCCGGACAACGCCGGACAACGCCGGATGCCTGACATAGCCCTGACTATGAAATGCATTCGCATTTAATAAAAACTCTTTATTTGGCCGAACTTGTGGCCGGGAAAACGGAAGGTCGAATACAGCAGTACACACTGTCTAGCATAGGTCGGCGAACTCACTCATGAGTCGACTCCACTCGGACTCACTCAGACTCATATCGAGTAGTGAGTCTGATTCTGAGTGAGTCCGGGTGAGTAATATTTTGGGTGAGTCTGAGTCCGAGTGAGCCTCATTGAAGAAAGTTTTCGTGAGTTTGAGTCCGAGTGAGTTCAGCCCAGAAAATTTTTGGTGAGTTTTGAATCCGAGTGAGTCCAAAGCGCAATATACGAGGGCTGTTCAAAAAGAAACCGAACTTTTCCAATAGCACGCCAACCACCAGAGGAAGCGGGCTGCACCTACTAATTGCGCGTAGCGGCAACCTTAAACGAGAAACTCTCATTATGCGCGCTTCACTCTGAACGTTAGTTCGCGAGCGAGAGCCGCTAAAGCGAGCACATGGAGAGGCTGTTCTTGGGATTTCTCCCAAAGTGGCATTGAAAGAGCTGGAAGAACAACGTGTGTGTGAAGTTCTGCTAAAACTTGGGAAAGCTTTCGCAGACATTTCAGTTGCTTAGACAAGTATACGGGGACGACTGTATGAGTCGCACGCAGTGCTATGAGTGGGTCAAGAGAAAAAATTCGAGAAAATATTCGTTAGACTATTCGAGTAGTTGCTGACTATGTGGGTATTAGCGTAGTAGGTTAATGCCATGAAATTTCTTTCTATTGTCTTTAGCCCGAATACGTTGAAAGGACGCCGTTTCCAAACCACACAGGAGATCCAGGACAATAAGAGAAGAGACCTGCGGGCCAGTCCAGAAAGTGCGTTGTAAGGGGCTTTCAAAAAATGGAAGTAACGATTGGAACAGTGTGTTGCCAGTAGAGCGGAGTAGTTTGAAGGGGGCAATGCTTAAAATGTTGTACCACAAGCAGTGAAGGTGTTATATAGCAAAAGTTCGGTTTCTTTTTGAGCACACCTCGTATATTTCTTGAGTGAGTCTGATTGAGTTCCACTTTTTTTATGACGACCTATGGTCCTATCTACTTATCTTCAGCATTACTATCAGTTATACCTGGATTCACATTTATAGTCACGTCTCCTCACACATATTCCAAATTCGTGTCGTGCCGTTCATACTATACTTCAATATTTATTGATCAGAGGCGTGAAATACGTAGAGGGGGTACCTAGACCTCCTCACCCCCACCAATTCTTCGTGAAAATTTCTTGATAAAAAATCACAGTTTCACCACTAGACGAAGCAATGAATGCGATAGCAACAAATTGGAATGTCAAGCGACGAATGGCAAGCAGGTCGAAAAGTGCGGCGCGCTGCTCACGCACACATGACGCACGAAAACAACACGCACAGGACGAGATCGAACTAACAACGTTCACAGCTGGACACTTAACGCGCTGCTCAAATAAAAAAACTTCCCCCATCTCCCGCTAAAGGGAACCATGTGTGGGATGCCGTGTCGACGAAAGGACGCATCGCAACATAAAACATAACTATCGTTTATTTAGCGATGTAGCAGCAGCGGGGCGAGCATACCCCCGCTGCGCTCGAACGGTTAGAGGGAGACTGAACACTTCCGAGCTTGGCAGCTTGGTTTATAGCCACCGTCGATGACGTAACCCTCCGGTGACGCTGCGGTGGCGCTATCCCTTATCGGAGGCGTGTTGCAGCATGCGGCCCTGTCCCGCCAGGCTAGCTGGTGGCGAGGCGGAGGCTGCGCCGGTTTGTCCGCAGTGTGTCGCCACATCATCCCGCCGCGGAGTGCAGAGCCCTCAGGGTCTGTAGAAATCTGGGAGGCATACCAGACGTCCAGAGCGTGTCGTGAAAGGAGCGGGATGCGACGGCGACGGCTGTGGATAGATGCCTGTGGAAGGAGTGGCGCTGCCCGGTTCGTTCGCAGCGATGTATGCGGGCTTGAGCCGGTCAATCGAGACGCGGACGTTGTTCCCGTTCAGGCGCAGAGTGAAGTTCTTGTCGCGCTGGACGACCAGGTAAGGTCCGCTGTAGGGTGGCTGGAAAGGCCTTCGGACGGTGTCGTTGCGGAGGAAAGCGTGGGTACACGCTTTCCTCCGCGACGACACCGTCCGCAGGCCTTTCCCGCTTTCCTCCGCGACGACACCGTCCGCAGGCCTTTCCAGCCACCCTACAGCGGTAGGGTGGCTTGCAGTGGTGGGCTACAGGTGACGGGCGTAAGGCGGCGATGGTGCGTCGGAGCCGGGCGACGAAGTCGGTGGGATCTGACGCCGTAGTGCTGGATGGCAGTGCAGAGAGAAATTCACCTGGGGAGACGCAGTGGTTCCCCGTAGACGAGCTCTGCTGGTGTAGCGTGGATGTCCGGCTTGAAGGTGGTGCGAAGACCGAGGATGACGGCTGGTATGGCCTCGAGCCAGGTTGAGTCCGGGTGGCACATAATGGCCGCTTTGAACTGTCGGTGGAAACGCTCGATCATTCCGTTGGCGCAGGGGTGGTAACTGGTGGTCCTCAAGAGTTCAAAACCGATGGTCAGCCCGAGGAGCCTGAAAAGGTGCGACTGGAACTGTCGTCCTTGGTCGGTGGTTACGCGGCGCCGAAACGAGCAATCCAGCCGGTGAAGAAGGCCGAGGCGACGTCTTCCACGGTGATTCCCTCGAGTGGCCATGCCTCGGGCCATCGAGTGTACCGATCGATGGCGGTGAGGCAGTAGCGATAGGGTGCAGCCGGGGGAAAGGGTCCTACGATGTCGAGGTGGACGTACTCAAACCGACCAGAGGGCTGAGGGAATGTTCCGAGTGGTGACGTGACGTGCCTGGTGACTTTAGCGCGTTGGCATTGAATGCAGGAGCGCGCCCACGTGCGACAATCCCGCTGCATGGAGGAGCAGACATAGCGGTCAGCCACGAGGCGTGTAGAGGCGCGTATGCCGGGATGGCTGAGGTTGTGGAGCTGGTTGAAAACACCACGGCGATGGGACAGGGGTACATAGGGCCTGCTTCGTCCTGTCGACATGTCGCAACAGATTGTGGTTGTCGACCCTGGAATGGGGACTTGTAGCTGTAGCACTTGCTGGCGCAGAGCGGTGAGGGCTTCTGCGTCGGCCATGGCGGTGCGGTTAGTTCGGTTTCCGGGTCACCAGATGTGGGATGCCGTGTCGACGAAAGGACGCATCCCAACATAAAACATAACTATCGTTTATTTAGCGATGTAGCAGCAGCGGGGCGAGCATACCCCCGCTGCGCACGAACGGTTAGAGGAAGACTGAACACTTCCGAGCTTGGCAGCTTGGTTTATAGCCACCGTCGATGACGTAACCCTCCGGTGACGCTGCGGTGGTGATGTCCCTTATCGGAGGCGTGTTGCAGCATGCGGCCGTGTCACGCCGGGCTGGCTGGTGGCGAGGCGGAGGCTTCGCCGGTTTGTGCGCACTGTGGTGGTGTGGGACGCGGGAAGGAGGGACGGACTGACAAGCGGTCAAGCACGTCGGCTTTTTTACATGCATCATCGAAGACTCTTGCGTTATCGCTAGCGGCCGCGTAGGTTCCAGAACGAACTCTGATGTTCGTGTTGAGCGCGTAATCTGATCGGAAGGTTCTCACGTTATTTGGAAAGTTCTCAGTCATTCGGGCGAGCTTTGCGCAAGGGAGCAGTTACTTTGCAATGGGACGGTAAAATGAAGAAATGAGTGGGTGTGGCATTATTTATGTAATGATTTTTCATAACACCATTTATAACACCATCTGCTAAGTTCTTTCAGAAAAAAAATCACCGCCCAAGCACTCCGTACAAATAGTTAACCAGCGAAGCTGGAATGTGCGGCCCCGGTGTTTAGCAGTGGGTTCAACCCGACGCTGCACTGAAGCCTTCCACAATTATCTTTGCCAGGTTGTGGTCGAACCGCAGGCGGTCGCAGCCGAAGCCAAAGTGCCGCTGGAGAAACTCGCCGAAAGCGGGCGTTCGCCTCGGCGAACGCGCTCCCGCAATCATCACGTCGACGCCGTTCTGCCCGCAACGCCGCTCCTTCGGCGCGCCGTTGCTGCACGCGTTTGACATCGCGAGCTAACTCGGCGGCGTGGTTTGCAGGATCCTCCCACCACCGGCGCTTGCATTCCCGTTCGCGATTTAGCGCGGCTTGGAAGGCTGCCGGATCGTCGGTACGCAGTTGCTGCCGGCACTCGGCCTCGCGGGCCCGTTCTTGTGCCCGGACTGCAGCATCGGCCCGGCGAATGCGAGCTCTCTCACGTTTCCACTGTCGGCGCTCTTCTAAAATTGACCGCTGTTCGGAAGTTCGTAGGATCCATGGCTTACCCATGTGGAAGCTCTCAGTCGAAACTGATGCACGCGTGCTCGGCGCCACGGCTGCGACGGGATGGACGACGTCACTCACGGCCCAGCCAATGGCGCGCGAGCTTGGGTACGACGCTCAGAACGACGTAACTGATAGCACAGCCAATGGAGACCGCTCGTGACAGATGCGGAGCGGTTTTTCGTTGCTCCTAGCCATATACAGCTATCGCTGTAAAATATTCCCCCCGCCCGGAATCGAACCTGCGACTCCTCGGCCCGCGACGGTATGCGCCCGACGATCTACCGACTGATCTATAGAGGCAGACGAAAGACATTTTGCAAACGCGCCTGATATCTCTCACACAATCTCTCTCGCTCGGTGCTATCTTCTGGCGGGGCCGAGCAGTGCCGCCGACTGTGAGCGATGGAGAGAAGTAAGGCGGTATGACACTTACTAACACCGATAGAGAACGATCTCGGAAGCACAGCGCAATCTCGGAGGTCATGGTTAAAGCGTCTCGATAGCAGCAACAAACACTGGCCGCGCTAGCATCGGGGAGACGCCCTAGACGCAGTTATGTGTCATTCTAGTTATGCGTTTTGCCTTTCGCTTCGTGTTAGCGTATGACGGCTCGTTGTCGGAGTATAGTGCAGCTTCCACATGTACCAACGGTGTTTCGCCACCGACTACTTCGAGTGCGATAGCACCGACGAATAAAACTGCTGCAGTAACCGGTGCAGGAAGGCAATGATGTCGACGGACGAATGTGGTGCCTTGGTGGAGCGAGACGGAGGCCAGCGGGGCGCGGAATGCCTGCGCGCGTTCGCGGCCCAAGCTCAGCCTCCCGTGTAGCTGAAGCGCAGTGAGAGTATGTATCAGTACAGGCGTAGGTTACCGCATCACTCGGGAGCGCACGCCGTGCCGTTTCTCTCCTTAAATGACGACGCTTTGAAAAAGTGCACAGTACCAGTTATTACGCGCTTGTTGATGTCATCTTTGCGCGCGCTTCGTGATACGCTGTCTCCAAGTATAGGTGTGAAAGTTCAACTACTACAACGGGTAAATCATGATCATGGGCGTTAGTCGTCGCGATGAAGATGTGCCACAGTGCATCCACGTCAGATGGTCAAACGGTGCTATAGCTATGTCACACCAATGGACATTGTGACATTGTACAAACTCTCATACTGACTACAGAATAAGCACTACATCTGTGAAGACACTTTTCACTTTTGTGTTATACCGATTCCTATGAGGGAGGGATCAGCCATATTTTTTTCTATGAGTGTATGGACCAATCGAGAGTATGTACTGCAGTGACCACTAGAGACCGGATTTTAGGCAAATGCCTATTTTTTTCCTTGCGTTCCTATCGCGCCACTTTGATATATGAGCATAAATTAGCGGTTAAGGAGGGCTTTTATAGTGTTTTTATAGTGCCTATAAATGCCTATTTTGGGGGGTTTGAGCCTAAATGTCTATAAGCGCCCATAAATGCCTATTTTCAAAATTGGTGCCTATATGAACGCTATTTAGCCTGAAATTTTGCTTTCGAGTACAGTTTGAGACCGTAATTCATGTTACCGGGCAAAATTGACGTTTTCAAACTTTATGGGGTGCAACGACCTAATTCCCTAGTTCAACAAACATCCGGGAAGCAACCGGCAGCAGCAGTGAAATGAGACGCGCCGGCCACCTTACCCCACCGCACTGACATGACGCGAGCGGTTGGAGCAGGGGAGAGGAAAAGACGCTATTTCTGCAAGCCTAAATGGGAGCACGTCCCGGCGTGTACAGTGGAACGGGGAGAGGAAAATAAAGGCGGGAAGAGGCGAGGGGAAGAAGAGGAGAGTGGCGTCTATGGCCGAGGTCGTGGCGGGCGCCTTTTACCGCCGGTTTTCCAGTTCAGCGTTCCCATGGAATTGAAGCACCTCCTTGAAGACTTGGGCGTGGTGGGGGGGGAGGGGGGGGCAGAAAACAGGACGTGTCTGCGTGCAGCAGCAGGAACATGGAGAACGAATGCGAAACCATGGACTGTCGTCAGGGGGAAAGTAGAAAGTAGGTAAAAAAAACCACTTGTGCACATGGCTTTTGTTTCGTTCGTAATTTACTCTTAAAGGGCGCTTCCCCAGGTCACGTGAGAAATTTTAGTCAGATACTGGAAGTGTTTGCGTGCCCAATGAAGAGCTTTCTACCACAAGAACTTTTTAATTGGTTCATTACGAGCCGCGAAAGCATGATGCCGATAGGTGAGCTTGAAACCTTTGCCACTCGCAAGCCAAATTCCTTCCCTGCCCTCTTCGGTATCAGAGAAACTCGGAGCCGAAAGATCACACGACGTTGACGCATCAACACGCCAGATTACACTATGTGCACATGACATGCCCAAGCCAGGTCGTGCGCACAAGCGGTGTTGCATCGTTTCGGCGTTCGCTCTATAGGGTACTGCCTGTTTCTGTGGGATGGATCCGTCTATGCGTTTGGAGAGGCTGGCATGGATCCTGTATCCTTACCACGGCACAGCGCGTCACACCGCTGAAACTGCTGTAAGGGACGATGCACCAAAAATATGCTAAGCGTTGTCAGGGGCTGGCGCCGGCACGACGCGGGAACGGCGAGAACACGAACACAAAAGAAATATAGGCAGCTAAGTCTCGCATCGCTCTCGATCCGAAGATAAAAACTAAAGAAAAACGCGAGCACATTCCGTTTTTGTGTTTTAATATCTCTATTAACTTTCATTCTTCTATTCAAGCAACAGATTGCACAAATTACACATGTAGCCTCGAATAATTCTCGCAGTTTCATGTACTACTGTGACATACGCAGGACCATTCCTTGTTGAACTTCACCTCCCCCACATTGGTGTGCGCGCCCGTGAGATAAAGGGCACGAGGCGCTCAGTCTGATATTTCACCTCCTTCCGGGGAGCGTAGCGTTGCAAATCTTGGCAGTCGTGATCGTTAGCGCAGTGCATGCATTACACTTTTAGCTCGACACGGTCAAACCTGGTAAGGGGCCCTTTATGGTCTTCACACAAAGAGGAGAAATCGACCCTGCGGTATTAGACCCGGCCAATACGAGGCTAACAGACCCTTCTGGCCTTTTAGCGGTCTGGCTATTTAATCCTGTGCTGCCCTTCCCAGCCATGCCGAAAAGAAAACAGACCTAGGAGCGTGTTCATTCGATGGTGGACGCTTAACTTACCATTCTGGACAATAAAAGGAGAGACCGTGTTCTGGAAACCGTGCCCGAAAAGGGACCATTGCATGGCTATGTTAAATCATTAACGCCTTTGTGCCATAATAAAATATTACATTTGTTTACTTTCCTGTCATGGACCAGGTCGCGTACGTCCTTATTGGAAAATTTGAGTTTTTGTAAAAATTTATTGTGCTTATATTTACGATTTTGGGGACCTAAAACTGTGTTTTTCCTGCCTATTTTAGGCGCCTAAAACGCGATTTTTAGTGCCTAAAAATCCGGCCTCTAGTCCCCACACATGAATCACTGCTTTTGCGTTACAAAGTGCGCCAGAAACACGAGAAAAGCCAGGAGAGAATACCGTGCTTGTTTTTTTTTCTTTTTTATGTATTTTCCGAATATGGTGAGGGACCCTTCAACGGATTTGTGCCTAGTCACTTAGCTCATCACTGAGAAGTGTGTGACTGTCAGGCAATTCTTGAGCGGTGCATAATTTTGCATAATTTATCTGCATAACTGTGAAATCAGACACCTATCAAAAACGTGACTGCCTGTTTTGCCGACACATATGACATGACGGCTTCTCGTCTCTCTCTGCGTAGATAAAGTGTTTGTGTTGTTCTGCGCAAAGCTTCTGCATATATTGCATACCTTAGCAATAAATGTTCAGCACCCTTGTCTGTCGTTCTTTCACCGTCCTGTGTCCAGCGCTGTTTGTCTCAATTATGTTAAATACAGTGCAACACTAATGATTCCATTCAGTATCGCTTACTTTTCCATATAATTTTTCTTTACTTAGTAGCTTTGAATATTCATTTCATGAAAGTAAAGCTGCAATGGGGCTAGTTGATACGAATACATGGCTTGTTTGCGCTGCCAGGAACTGGACAAAATGGCCACCCTGTGTGTGTGTGTTTTTTTTGTGGTCATTTGGTCCAGTTCCTGGCAGCGCGAACAAGCCATGAGCTTCATGAAAGTTTCACACCTGAAAATTAAGCCGCGATATTTTATTTTTCTGTTTGCACTTTGACTGTACGATTAACAGAATAAGGGCCAAATTTATTCATAGTAGTCTGGCGGTGTCACACGTAGTCGCAATTCGTCAATATAGTATTTTACATGAACACGCCGGCCACTAATTTCAGTAAATTTAATGTAACACCTGCCGGTCTAATCATTAATCTTACCGATTTATAGTAGCTTCTGGCAACAACCGAGCAGGCGCTAAAGTCAGGACTACATTGATAATCACGGCAATGAATTGCCACGATAAATTTGTAAGATTAATCATTCAGGTGAAGAAAATCATCGAAGCAGGCAATAAGTGCGTTAGCGTGGCTTCCATTTCACTATCAACTAAAGAGTTGCGCTACTTGAATGCGACTGCGCATTGAGGGCCTGTGACTGCGCGTGCTGTGTGTATATATTTACCGGACTCAATCCAACATAAACATTGTTGAAACCAGGCGCTCTGTGTGTGTGTACTCTCCCTCTGTCCATCGTCGTCGTCGCGCCTTAACCTTCAAAATATATTCTTCACTCCTTTGACCTCATGTCATGCTAAACAAACTCGTCCAGTTATGCTTAACATAATATTCATAAGGCAACTGTCTCTAAAAGTTCGTTCGAAGGAAATGTGCAGTTTGCGTACTGATGGCATAGTCAACACGCTATATGTATAACGAACCTGAAGTATGCCCCAGGCACGTTGGTATGTGCGTAGCGGAAGTGGGCCGATGAGAATTCGTTTCTCAGAGTGGCGTCGAGCGCGTCGTCGTAAGAGGTGCGGCCTGTATCTTTGACCCAGAGGTCGTACTCCTTCATCACCCTTGGACCCAGTTGCCATGGTAGCCACTCTGAGAAGACGATGTGCTGGTAGCGCCCCTCCTGGATCCTCCTTTCACATATGAACACAAGAAAAATGCGTCATTGCTAAAACAGAACAATAATTTTCATTGTGTATCTATTGTCTATTTTCGTAGAGCTGTGCAGCGGTGGCATACGCGATGTGCATGCGTGTTATAGTGATTCACACTTTATGATTAGGCATTGGATCTTTCAGGTCAACTGTATTGTTGCAGATAGAGTCCGGCTGAGAAGGATTACAGAAGACCCAGCACCTAAACCAGATATGATTGAGAAGTACAATGACGATTTGGGCCTTGCGGGGACTATCGGCTGGGGGACCCTAGCGTGCTGGTTTAGACAGTCCCAGCAGAAACAATATACAGCTCGATGATTAGGTGGCGCTGACGATCCCGCTGACGATCCCGCTGCAAAGCTCTGAAGGCTGCACTTCATTGCAACACATGCAGTGTGGAACGTCATGCTGATAGCGTCGGGCGTAAGGCCTCTCTAAGCTTTTCGTGCTCCCCATCATGACGTAGTGCTTAGCTATGCTCTTCTACACAGTCTACAGTTTTTTAAGGCTGGCCTGCAGCAGGGTTGCCAACCGTAGGGTAATCACCCTTCTTGAAGGGTTATTTCGGAATTTTTCGGCCAGCGTGGGGTAGTAGGGTGGTAAGGCGATTTTTTTGTAAGACGTTGGGTAATTTCAACATTTTGCTCGTCACTCATCAGTGAAAAATATTGAAAATCCGCATCAGATATCCGCGGGTTACATTCATGAAAAAGTTCGAAAACTAAATCATTCTTTCAATAAAGTTCGATTAGTCTTAATTCACACGTAACCATCACACGGCACAGACGAAAGATAATACGTCAAGGATGGTTGCTTGCTGGGCTGGTTGGTTCATTTCAACACATGTAACAGCGCGCGAAACTGGAAGGGGCAATAGAGACAGAGTGTAAAGAGCGCTGACTTCCAACTGTTTATTATGCCGCCGATACCAGGTATAAATACATACGAAATGCCAGCGGATAAGGGAAAGAAACAAAACAACAGAAAAAATAATCATCTAAGAAATGCACTGGGTGATACAGACAGGTCTTAATCACGAAGCTTCTAAAAACCTTAGCTCATCCTTGGTCAATGCAAGCGATGGCATGCTGACGCATCCCTCTCCCGCACGAGCAATCTCGACCACCTCAACTATTTCCCTGACGCACTGGTCTTTGTGGCGATAAACAACGCAACTTTTTTTGAACTCAGGCTTGCAAAGCTCAGTACGCCGACGCGTAGACTTATCACCGCAGTTACCGCAGTGTAAACTAAGGTGTCCCTGGTTGCCGTCTATTACATTCTTGTTGCGCTCTTTTAGCCTCGTGTTTACACATCTGCCCGTCTGCCCAATGTATTCCATGGCAGTCACTATTCCATGGTAGTCAGTGTTGAGCAGGTGATCGATAGGTTAGGGGCTAGGAGGATATATAAAAACTTGCTGGAGTGGAAGCCGCCTATACGCTGCCATAGAGCAGAGTGAAGCCGGCGGCGGCCATCTTGTGGTGGGCAGGAAGGCGGCCGCGTAGCATATAGTGCACTTCCACGGCCGTTTATTTCTCGCAAATGATTGCCGCTAGAGAAGTAAAAATGTGCTCACATAGTCACTGATACGCTGCCAGCATTAAAAAATACTACAGAAGTGTTATTTTTCATGCTAAAATTTTATTTGTACAGATTCCTCGTTTAGCAAACATGAACGTTGCGGACAAGTTGTTTCACTGATTCTTGTAGATAAGCCTTGAAAGCACAGCCCTAACTTTATCTTTTACAAGTTCCCGGCTTCGCTCCTTTGTCATGTGGTGGAGCCTGGTCTTGACATATAGTTCCAATACTTGCTTACTCAAATTGTAAATATGATTGTCCATAACGTCGACGTCAAAAAGATATGTTGTTCCAATTAGGAAAACCACTTCTTTCAGAGTGATTGCCTGAGTATCTCCAGGACTAGTTGTTTGGTTTTGGCATGTATCTCCTTGAGGCATTGAGTGGAAGCCTGCAGCCGACGCAGCCCCTTTTCTGCGGTTTCGCACAGTGACAACGTCTTCGGAAGGATAAATGAGTCCACCTCGATTTTTTCGTCTTACCAATAGAGATGTATCCTCTCGATGAAGAGCTTCAATGCACACCTCACAGCTGTTTGTGGTGGCGATTTTGCGAGCGACAAAGCCTGCACGGCAGAGCGAACGAATGTGGAGAGGCTCTCTGGATAATCAATTCGGTCGGTGTAACCGTGGTCCTCTGGTTGTAGAATGGCAGACCTTCGGAATGTGGTCTCGGTGGTTGCACAAACTGTATGCGGCAGAGGCAGATGCTCCCAGAATAGAAACAATATCTTGCCTGAGGTACTGGACGATCTCACTTGTGTTTGGACCAATAGACGCTTCTAAGCCGCCATGAATTGGGAAGCTGTAGGGTTGTTGTTGAACCCCCCCGTCCTCGCAGAAGAATGTTTCTGCGTGATCTTGACACATACCTGCTTTCAGGACGCACCTGTGAAATGTGATCTGGAAGCAGGATTCGCTCGATTTGTGCACCCATATGCTACGCAGGATTGGACCATGATTGCTTTAGTCGAGCCACATACGTACGAATGCACTGTAGACACACTTGTGAAAGAAAGGTAGGCGCGCGAACCGCAATTCACCGTCGCTGCAGGCGAACTGGCAGCCGCCGATGGCCGCCGAGCTGAGCTTTCTGCCCACCACAATATGGCGGCGCTGGCTTCACTTGGGGAGGGCGCCCTCCACTCCAGCAGTTTTTATATATCCTCCTAGGTTAGGGGCCATTTCGTTTCAAAACAGTAGCGGAGTGTCTGTAAGTGGTTTTCTGGAGATGCTTGACACGTACCTGCGATCTACATTCGCCACTTGGGACAAAGGTGTTTATCTGCAGAAGAGCGGAATTTGTTTTGGGTCATGTATCGCCCCTGTCCTTAGTGACTTGTTTTTAGTTATGCTCGACCATAAGATCATCAAATGTCTCAAAGATACGAATGTAACCCAAGTTTTTATACTTGTAGACGATTTTTTTAATCATCATTGACTACGCCAATGCGGATTTTCATCAAACAGCTGGACACGTGCTTGACATATTTAGACAAAACCTAGCACCTCTAGTTTTGACGCATGAGATGCCAGATAATAATTCCATTAGGTTTTTAGAGCTACGGCTGAAGCTTTTTTAATCATCACATTTGTTGGGGTTATGAACCCAGAGCAAGAAAAGCTTTGTTACCTGCTGTGTCTGCTCATTCAAAGCTTGTGAAGCGTAGTATTGTTAGGTACTGTCTGTCTAATGCTCTGTCAAAGTCTTGCGAGCATATGCTTCAGGAAAGCCTAGCGCTTCAAACAGACGGCTGTCTGAGGCGGGATACCCGGAATCCCTTGTGATCTCTGTGGCTGAAGGCTTGCTGAAAAAAAAATGAAATCAGCCAAGCAGGTTGACAAGAATCATGTGGCAGGTTCTGACGCACGCAAGAGAGTAGCCGTAATCCCGTATATTCACCAGACGTCCCATAACCTGAAAAAAATTGGAAAACGTGTAGGTGTCGATGTGGTATTCTCTGCTCCACTAAAACTGTCAGTTCTTTGTAAGAAAACAAACCCATGCAAAAGCAAAGAAGGAAAATCGTGCAGTATTCAACACCGAAATCGGTTTGTGTCTTGTGACGAGGGCGTTGTGTACCGCGTGCCGCTGTCTTGCGGACGCGAATACATTGGGCAGACGGGCAGATGTGTGAACACGAGGCTAAAAGAGCGCAAAAAGAATGTAATAGACGGCAACCAGGGACACATTAGTTTACACTGCGGTAACTGCGGTGATAAGTCTACGCGTCGGCGTACTGAGCTTTGCAAGCCTGAGTTCAAAAACAGTTGCGTTGTTTATCGCCACAAAGACCAGTGCGTCAGGGAAATAGTTGAGGCGGTCGAGATTGCTCGTGCGGGAGAGGGATGCGTCAGCATGCCATCGCTTGCATTGACCAAGGATGAGCTAAGGTTTTTAGAAGCTTCGTGATTAAGAGCTGTCTGTATCACCCAGTGCATTTCTTAGATGATTATTTTTTCTGTGGTTTTGTTTCTTTCCCTTATCCGCTGGCATTTCGTATGCATTTATACCTGGTATCGGCGGCATAATAAACAGTTGGAAGTCAGCGCTCTTTACACTCTGTTTCTATTGTCCCTTCCAGTTTCGCGCGCTGTTACATGTGTTATAATACGTCACAGATCCTTGTGCTACCATTGTTGTTTTTCCTCGGGGATGGTTGTTTTCCCTCTCGGTCGTCTCCCATTCCTTCATTGCTTGGAGGGCCTTTAAATTTAGCGGCGGTGGTCGGCTTCAGTTATTAAGGCGAAAACCTTAGATCCCTCATCAAACAAGAAAACTTATTCTTGGCGTCAACGCGAGTGTTTTAAAAATCATCATGATATAACGACATCGCCTCAAGACGTCATCGCGACATCACATATCACCAGAATTTTGATGTAATCACAGTCGTTGTGACGTCCCTGTGACATCACAGTGTGACGTCAAATGATGACACCATCACATGTCATCATCGCATGATCATGGGTGGGCCGATCCCGGATGCAATGCAAAACACGCTCGGTGCAGACATCTTTCGAGTCGGTCAATACAATCGACTCAGACGAAGAAAAAGGAAATGGCTTTCGGCCTCCAGCCTTCTTAGGTGAATGCACAAGGGACCATGCGAGTTTCGATGCGAAGCAGCTATGCTCGACCCTACCTCGCGTGTGAGACGCCGTCCACTCTAGTTACCGCTCCTCCCGCTAGAGGTGCTTCTCAAGGAATTTCTTGAAGAACCCGCTAGAAAGCGCTGGTCCGCGTGCCATAAACCCTGATTGCGCGCGGTAGCGCGCGCATTCCTTGTGTGACACTCAATGATAGCGCATCGGTATGAGCGGTAAACAGCAGTCTGAGTGATCCGCAGCTGCTGCTCGGCGTGCTCGAGCCGCTGCCGCGAAACGGCAGCGGCGCCAAGCTGACGCTGAACATCGTGCAAGGGAAGCTGAAGCTCGAGGGAAACGCCGTCACGCCGCTTCTGAAGAGACGAAGGCTCGCGCGGCAGCAGCGCAACGTGAGCGCTGCTGCCCCGGAGTTTTGCGCATTTACGGGAACCCCACGTCTCCCCTAGCTATTTCGCATGCCCATCAAGGTTCCCTTATGGGCAGATGTGTGTAACTTTTTTCGATTACAGTGGATGGATGGATGAAATATTGTCCCTTTTATAATGGGGCTGTCAATATTATTATTATTATTATTATTATTATTATTATTATTATTATTATTATTATTATTATTATTATTATTACAAATATTATTACATCACATTACATTACTTTCCAGTGTGATCTTTTTCTTGCTGAATTAAGGTTCTCTTCTCATAAAGAAAACCGAAATTCACACCCCAACTTTCCGCTTCATCGCAGATGGTAACCTTGCGTTCCCTGCTTTTTTTTTTTTTTTTTTTTTTGCTTTCTGCCTACTTTCCCGCTACAAGTCCTGCAGTCATGTTTTACTTTCTTCCATCGCCGACCTGTTTTCTTTTCGAATGTTGCCCCTAAACCGAAGGCTTCACGTAGAATAACGCCCTAAATACAACCGAGTGTATATTTACACATTCAATTGAAACATGCTACATTGTTTTATTACCTTCACAGAGATAGAGAAGAGATTTTCTCTTCTTTACTTAAGCTAGATTTAAAAGTAAGCGTTCTAAGAAAACCCGACCTCCCTTCAAACAGCAAGGCGTTTCCCCTTGAATTATTGTAAAATATATCCTTGCTTATTTCGTCTGCACCCTTAATGCAGTTACTCAAGACGGTTTTTTTTCATCACTGTCATGCAGTGCTTTATTAAATGCGAAGCATTTCTTCGCGAACTTCGGCGACGTTGAGCGTATCTATCTATCTATCTATCTATCTATCTATCTATCTATCTATCTATCTATCTATCTATCTATCTATCTATCTATCTATCTATCTATCTATCTATCTATCTATCTATCTATCTATCTATCTATCTATCTATCTATCTATCTATCTATCTATCCGCCTAGGACTGTGCTCTCCTGGCGGTATCGTTAATGGGATTTATACCAAAATTGGTATTGCATAACACGACTGTATGACTAACATGAACGACTGGTCATATCATGAAAATCATGACTAACTTGTCAGAAAAAGTATGATTTACACGCAATAGCCGTACTGCTTCTGCGGCCTTTTTATTAACTTGACATATCCGAAAACTGGTACGATGAGACATTTCTACATGACCAACATAAATGACAAGTGGTAATATGGAAATCATGACATGTCATGTGCAACATGACTTGCATGCCACACTCATGGCACGTTCGAGGACGTTTCGCTAGCTTGATATATACACCAAATTTTGTATTGCTTGACGTGACTGTACAACGAGCATACATGAGAAATGGTAATATGGAATTCATGATATATCATGTGCTACATGACTTGCACGTCACGCTTATGGCACTCTCGTGGCCTTTTCACTAGCTTGATATATACACCAACTTTGGCATTGCGCAACTTGACTGCATCAGGAACATAAATGACAAAAGGTAATATGGAAATCATGGCATGTCTTGTGCAACATTACTTGCATGCCACGCTCATGGCATGCTTGTAGCCGTTTCGCTAGCTTGATATACACCAAAGTTGGTATTGCGTGACGTGACTGTATCACGAACATAAATGACAAGTGGTAATATGGAAATCATGACATGTCATGTGTAACATGACTTGCATGCCACGCTCATGGTGCGCTTAGTCCAGTTCGCTAGCTTGATATACAACAAAACTGGCATTACGCGGCGTGACTGTATGATGACGAACATAGATGACAGGTCCTAACATGTAAATCATGACATGCATATTATATACAGCACGCTTTGCTCCTTGCTGGCTGCTTCGCAGTACATCGATTCCCACAGTGCGTCGGATCTGCCGGTCTTTTTCTTCTGAATCTATGGCATTTCGCTTAACGTTCCTTGTTACCATGTCGCTTACACTGCCAGTCATATAGTTGCTGAATAGTCTCTTATCGTTTTTGTCAATTTTGAGTCAGCGGCATTCTCATACAAGTACCGAAACGCCTTTTCATCCTGCCTGCAGTCTTTGATGTTCCTTAGCCTCTCTTCGAAACTAATTTTCAGACCACTGAAGCCGCTACCAACTGCAGCATCACTATATGTCTGGACGTTGCACAGTGTAGTCTGTATGTTACCAGCGTTACACGGCGCTATTTTTTGGTGTATCGTAAAACATACGGTAATAAAAATTTTCTGTAGGGTAAAGTAGGCTAATTGGACCTTGTTTCCAGAAATTGGTTGGCAACCCTGGCCTGCAGTGATAGTTTTTATGGTGGACACACCTACAAGACGCTGCGTAGTAGCTGTGAATGAGGGCTGTGCGCGCGTGCAACTGTTCGTCAGAAACACGGAACGATCATTTGTGTCATATAGACGTTAACATCCATAGTGATTTTAACAGCCGTTAACATGCATAGTGAAAGTTACTAGTCCGCCAACGCATTGAGACGTTAACATGGTCTGTGTTTACGTTTATTGTGATTGCTGTTCGTTAATGCTGCATAGAAAGATCACACGCAACTGCTCCTACATTCAGTGCCGACAGCATGTTCAAGAAATCAGATCAAATGTACATTGACTTTGATGTCTTTGCTCATACCTAAATAATTTCAATACGGGCCATCAATTCTTCTTTTTGGGCCCTTAGGGTTAGTAAGTTCAGCGCAAAATGTTAGTAGTGTGATTCTGCAGCATTGAGTTTGTTTTCTACAAGATACGCGCCTCTGATATTCACTCACGCATTCATCGTCAAATTTCCTAACATAATATGAATACGTGATTCAGCCTTTGGTGGCATTGCATGAAAAGGAATTCGTGCTTTTGGATCACTGTTGCCTGTTATTCGTTATCATTTTACCTTCGTTTTATCAGTCATGCCACCGAAATGTGTCACGTTGCTGACGTCTGCCTGAGAAAAGATTTTCCCTGTTTGTATATATATGTACACTGTCGTCCTTTATGAAAGAGAACACGCGAGCGCCTGTCGTGCGCTCTGCGGCGACTGCCTACAGCGCCATCAACCGACTACTGAAGAAAGCATGCGCGCTTTTGGCGTCATCTATTCGCAAACAAAATAACGAGTCATAGCCGTTGAACAAGCGCTGCCAGATTAGGCCCCCCGCTTTGGTCTCGCAATGGGCGATGCCGCCAAAAGCGGACGCGCTTTTTTCAGCTGTCAGTTCATGGTGCTGTAGGCAGCCGCCGCGGAGCGCAGGCCACGCGCTCGCGTGTTCCCCTTTCATAAAGGATGACAGTGTACATGTGTGTCATGAACAATAAATCAGTTGGTAGTCAGCGCTCGTGTCGTCCCTCTTTTCCTTCCGTTTCTCGCTTATCGTCTTTCCTTCAGCACTTCCGTGCTTGCGCAGCAAACACTTTCAATATGCACTTTAACCAACTAGCCCAAATAGCCGTTCTTCGTAAGTGATCAGTTCCACCCACCTGCGCACTTCCATAATATAAGCAATGCGCAACTCGGGGTTTTGCATTAAGTAACAGCCCTGCTACACTAAACAAAACGATCTTTTCGTACGCAGAGCGTATCGTCCTCAAATAATTAGGAGAGTTATTGTTAATGAAGGTAATTCATTGGAAAATCATACTTCAAAAAGTAGTTTATATGTGGGGATTTCATGTGTACTGAAAATACTTTCAGGATAAGCTGGCATAATTTTGTAACTGCTTCAATGCTATTCTGAGGAAATAGGAAAAGAAATACTTTCTGCCCGCTTATTATTCTTATCGAGCAAGTGATTCCTAGTAAGAGTGCCTAAATATTTTTTATGAAACCCAGTGCTATAGCTGTGGAATGCTTTGCAGTGACTAATCGCCATGCTGATGTCCTGGTTAGTGATTTTAATGACTGCAGAAGTGTGTAAGAGCTGTAAAACGTACTTTGTGATTTCTTGATTTCTGTAGGACCGACCTCTCCTATAGGTTACAACTTTCGAAGGAACAAAAGCCCTCACAAGTATGATATTCGTTCCAACTCACGACGCAGTCGCAGCCAATTAATTCCTTGTAATAAACAATCAACGACCACTTGACACAGATTACCTCAGTGTGGGCTGTAACACAAGTGTGTCATACAATATAGTTCCAATTTTAACGAAATCACCAAATTTGTGGAATTAAATTAGGTGTTTCCTTGAAAATAAAAAAGGAAGTCGCCGGGAACATCTCATTAAGGCTTCATAGGAGGTAGCACCAGCCGTGTCAACGCAAAAGAAATTCATCATAGGTGCCTTGGAAGATAAGAAATTAGCACTAAATATTTACGTAGACCTCACAAAAGCATTTGAATAAAAAAGTCAGTTTCGCCGCAAGAGTGAAGCAATGAATGCGATAGCAACACATTGTAATGTTATACGAAGTAAGGCTGGCAGCTAACTCATCTGGATCCCATCCCATGCAACTCTACAAAACGTTGGTTTAAGAAAATACGGCGGCTCCAGGGACACTCTTCGCACCTTCTATTCGCGTTGAGAGCGCAGCCCGTAGAAGGGTATACCAGCCGCCTGCTGTCGGCTGCCGAGATAGCGAGATAACGCACGCGCCATCGACGACCGCACTCGTAAAATCAAAGGTCGCTCGAGTGACCCCCCCCTCCCCCCCGCCCCCCATTCTTATCGCGTCTTTTACCGCTCGCGGAAGACAAGCGGGGCATCTCCTCTCTTTTTGAGCATTCCTCGGCCGGTCCAACAGGCGGGGGGGGATCTTATCGCATGCGCCTCGGAGCGACGGAGAGGGGGCCGGCTCGTTTTACCTCCGCTTCAGCCACTTTCATCGCCCCCTCTCGAGCGCTATTACCCGAAGGTAGAACGTACGATGCGGCGGGGGGGATCTTATCAATTTGGACTTTATACGCGACATCACAGCGACCGCGACGGCAAAAAGCAGCCGAGACGGTCCATATAATTAAAATGTTTTCTCCTGTGCCACATGCATATCTTTTAACAAAGCTTGAAATTTGGCGAGATGGGGCATAGTTGAGGGGAATTTTGAGCGCAAAGAACATTCACAGGAACGAGACGACAGGAAGGGCGCTACGTTGATGTAAGTTTATTTGAAGCTTTGCCCGCAAATATAACCAGAAAAAAACACATGCGAACACAGTCAAATGCCTTGTCAAAACACGTTCTCACTTCACAAAAAACATGTGAGAACGTCTCAGAAACACATGCATATCATGTGTTTC
>JALIZH010012497.1:0-42947 GCA_030522465.1 Rhipicephalus appendiculatus
TACAAGCGTTTATAGTAGAAGTCAATACAATACAATAAGTACACCTTCTAGTACTCATGAAAGCAATGCAAATGGGGGGTGCTGGGACAATTGCATTAGTTGATTCTAGTCGACTACGGTGCGAGTAACGAATGAATACTTAAAGAAATTATCGCGTATGGAAAAGAGGTTATGGTGAGATCATGCCTCGGCCTAGTAGAGTAGCCAGAAGAAAAAAAAGTCAGAGTTTCGCCACTACGGCGAAGCAATGAATGCGATAGCAAGACATTAGTTTGCCACACGAAGAACGACAAGCAGCTCGATACTTCCAACGCGCCGCCGCAGCACAAAGAAGGACGCTCGAAAAGGACGCATAGGTATACACAGGACAAGCGTGAACTAACAACTGTCGCAGTTGTTACGTGTTTGTATTTGAGCAATGCGCTGCGAGTGTCCACTATGCAGAAGCCGACGCTGTTGTTGTTGTTGCCTCTGAAATGGCTCATACTCACTCAGGGGGGATTGGTCAAGGGATTGATTATATCATTATATGACTTTTCGACGCTGTTTGATACTCCTTTTTCTTTTAAACTGCGGCACGTGGAATGATCACTCTGCGTCTCCTGCCACGCGGTGGCGTCTGACGCCAAGTGTGCCCGGTGTTCTTTTTTTTTTTCCTTGTGCATCATGAGTGGTACAGAAGGGCACCACTTTTTTCGTGAGCATCTCAAGGGCAGTTTTCAATATGAAAGAAACTGTAAAAGCGTTGCGTGATAGAAAACACGCTCAAGCTGTTCCGAGATCTGCGTACCGCGAGCGGAATGGGGCATATGAATAGCTCACCGTTATATCGCTGGCACGAGCATGGCGTGTGGCTGTGTTGGCTAGCGCAGCAGGCTGCGGAGCGAGGGGTCGCTGGTTCGAATCCGCGGTCAGGTGGTCTGGAATTCTTTTTGTACTGATTTATTTTTCTTTATGCCTTTTTTATATATACACATACATATACTTATCCGGGACATGACGGCGTCGACAGACGGCGACGGCGAAAATCAGCCGAGAGTGTCCGTATAATTGCTATCGCAATAAAAGAAAATAAAAGATCGGCTATATTGACTTTATATTGGCCGTTAATCAGTTGGTACATAAACTTAAGCCCTGAGCTACGGTACTTTAATGATAAGGGTGAGATTTCAACTCTCTTTGAAAAGTCTGTACCAGAAGTGCTTGCTAATTGCTGTAAACGAAACGCACCACTCTCTTTTGCATTTGTTTCTAATTTGTTAATGTTAGTCGTAGTAAAAGGGTCCCGTACGATCGTGGCCTAATCTAATATTGATAAGACAATTGCTGTACGCTAAAGGGCGGACAGAAGGAATGGAAATCTTGTGAGCACGGTGAAGAAAAAATGTGTTTGAAGGTTGCATTTGTTCTTATGTGTGTTATGTGTTTGTTCCAACGTAGATCATTTCATACGTAAAGCCCCAAGTACTTATAATTCGGTGACTTCCGACCGAAAAAGATATTAAAGTGATAGCGTTAAAGAGCTCGTTTCGCTGAAATTCTGGCGTCGGCGTCTGTGGTGGTGTCGGTGTCGGCGTCGTTAGTTTGAGCGAAAAATCATCATGTTGTCCGTGATCGAGAAATCGAGAAAGATGCAAACAAAATAAATAATAAAAATTTCCGGGTTGGAGTGAGGATCGAACTCAGGCCATTTGCGCCGCAAGCAGGTGTTCTCCCACAAAGCCTCGCGTCTGCTTGGAAATATAGCAAAAATAACTTCCTCTGCAAGGAAATTGCAGTGAAAATAACTTTCGTGCTTTACAAACGCATGCGTCCTGTATACAGGCTTCACAATACCACATGTAATATCGCAGTAATATTGCGTGGTACTAACGTACATTGCAATCGGGCGTCAGAACCTGTGATTATCGCGACGACTTTGTGATTTAAAGCCGGCCACCCATTACCAAAGACACAGACGTTACTGCGCGTATACCCTTAAAGGAGTACTGACACGAATTTTAAATATTTTCGGATTGTTGCTCTAAATAAAAACGTGGGTGTCGAGAACCCCAAAAAGAGTGTCGCGGTGCATGGGAATGCATCGAATATATTTTTATTACCGCTACCTTAAAACAGCAATTTCGGTTTCGGTATCGAGAGGGTGGCTTCGTAGTGACGTATCAAGTCTGCTCTGACGTCACGGGAAGACTGCAACTCGCGACATACTCGCAACAGTTGCCTGTCGGCTGTCGGCCGCACGGTTCACGTAAACAACGATGAGTGCATTGTCGTCCAGTGACTCAGAGTGATTTCTGCGACTTAGGCGCATGCAGGACGCAAATTTCGCGAACCCAGTGAGCTGAGTTGATTCGTCATGATAATGTCCATTGTGGTGGGGCTGGCTTGCAGATGCTGGGTGACGAACTTTAAAATCAATGTATTATATTTTGTACGCGTTGTGTAGCTCCGGTGTGTGAAAAGCGATGACAGTGCACACTATGGAAACGATAGAGTCCCCTTGGGGTGCCTCAGAATCGTGTCAGAATTTCTTAAGACCACGTAGCGGGTGCATAGCAAGTTCGAAAACAAATATTTAACGCGCATAATTGCTCGTGGCTTAAAGCATGCTACCCACTACACAGAACACAACCATATGCGAAAGCTTCACTGACAAAAGCCACTTTCGACTTCATCGACTGCATTGTAGTAATCCACAATTTAAACTTCTCGAGTTGAAGTACGCACTAGGGACAGGATATCGCTATCGCGTTCAAATCTTACGGGCGAAGCCTAAGGGTCCCTCAATTTTTGTTAGCATTGTACCTGAAATGCAAAGGATTTTTCTTGTGAGGAATCCGCGTAATGATCGCTTTGTCAAAGTTGATTACCATGTGCCATTACTCGCACTAGGAGCCTGTTTTGGAAATGCCTGATTTAACAACAGTTGATCGGATGTGCTATCAACCTCGGAGTACAAAACACAGTCGTCTGCGTAAAGTCTCAGTATAACAGATTTGTTCCACGATATCATTAATAAACAAAAGAAAAAAGAGTGGCGCAAGAACTGAGCCCTGGGGTACTTCAGAATCTACCGTTACCTAATTTGAGCAACAATTGTGGAATGAAAGAAATTTTTTTCGTGCAGTTAGATAACAACAAAGCCGACCCATAATTTCGTTTTTAAGTACTTTCTTTAAGTTAAATAGTATTTTTTCGGCTTTCGCGAAGTCCATAAAAATTGCATCTGTTTGTTTACAACACTAACAGACGTGGGTTATAAGGGCATACAATGGACAAATTTGCCTCAAGAATGTTTTAGATGGACCCAAATGAGAATACCTTTTGGGGCTTTTGGGTGTGCCTATACAAAGGGTGAACGGACTGTCAAGAGGAAAAGTTGTCGATGCAGACGACTACTTCTTGATCGTTTGTGTGCTTTAGTGATTGGTTTTGCTGCCCGCCATCTTCACACCTTGTTGGTGCCACTCGACTGAGCCTCCTCTAAGTCATTAAAACTAAGTATCACAATGCTCTGCCTGGAATCTGCCCTAAATAAATCGTGCGTTCATACGATGCGGTTTGCTTTCGACAATCATGTGCATCGCCTCAAAACGGCAGGTTTCCCTGGTTCATTACTGACGTCAGTGGCGGAGACCCTCCTGCAGAAGATCAAAGGCAAGAAGAAAATGGTGGCAGTTGGTACGGAAACGAAGAGCCGTAAAACCTGCAGTGGTGCCATATATTCACAAGGTTATCCACAACCTCAAGGAGGTGGCAGGCAGGTATGGTGTACCACTCGCTTTCTCAGCCCCGGTTAAGCTGGGTCAGTTGTGCCCCCGTACCTCTGGTGACGGGAGGGGACCGCGAGGTTGTGGCAAGAGACACGGTACTGTGTATACCGGTTGTGAGACAGGAGTGGTGTACAAGATCCCGCTGACCTGTGGAAAGTCCTATGTTGGACAGACCGGACGCTGTGTTAATATGCGGACCAGGGAACATGAGCTAAATTTAAACAAAGAAAACGAATTGGCGCATTTGCCTGCGCACTGCAAAGCCTGCAAGTGTGAACCGCGGTTTGATAACGTCAAGATCCTTGGTAGGAGAAACAAACAAACGGCTCGTGAATCGTTGGAAGCGTTTCACATTCAAAAGTTGGGTGAATTATGCATTAGCGAACCATCATTACAACTGTACTCTTCGGAGATTAGATTTCTTGAGCGTTGGTTGCCCTGTTAACAAGGTTTGTGGCTTTAGGCGCATGCGTTGTACTTTTTCAGTGTATATATTCTTGTGTCCTCACACAAATAAATTCAGTTGGAAGTGCCGCCCGTGAGGTCGTCCTCGTCTTCTTCTCTTTGTGTGCGTGTTTATTAGCGATAAAATATGTATTCCTTGTTGGACTTTACGTTAGGTTATTGATGAGACAGCACTAAGGGAAGTATACAGCCTTTCACTAATATTCTTACAACGAAAATAAACAATCTCTGCATGTTGAGGAAGCGGGAAAACAAGAACTTTATATAGAGTCATATCGCTATGATGAGACTTAATTTATATCCCCAATGATATGACTCTACATTAACTTCTACCTTTCTCGATTCCTCAACCTGTTGGAGTAGTTTATTACCATTAGTGAAAATATCACGATAATTATCTGTTTTGGTATTCCAATATTCATTAAGTACAAAAGGATAAGTGGAAAAATCTGGTGCAATGCTACTCTTGGCAATAGAAATGGCGGATCTCTTTCCCGTTCTCTCTTTTCTAGAAATCCACTCTAAAAGGCAGAATACCTCTATGCATCACGGTTGATCATAGAACCAATGAAGCTCCTACACAAAATGTATGTCCTGATTGCGCTAGAGCATCGGACGCGTTATTCGGAGGTCGCAGGTTCGGTCCCTGCCGGCGGCAAATTATCTCTTCATCCACTTTTCTTTCTTCACATTTACCTTACAATAACTTCTAATAACATCCCCTACACTTTCCTTGGCATCATTGCCTGTTAGTTCTCATGAATACTGATTGCGTATAGGCGCATCAGTATTGCAACAATATTCTCCCATCGGAACATTGCCGTTTCGGCAAGCACTTGAACCCACGATCTACACAGTGACAGAAAGCCGTCAGGCATTAGCCACTCACCTGTTGAATGGTTCCATTGGCTGCACAACGGAGCCCCGGAGGACGTCGTCTACGGGGTGGTAGGTGTCATTCAGTGGCACGAAGTAGGCATCTTTCAGTTTGAGCACGGGCAAAGTTTCTCCTTCTTCGTCTGTCCTAAAAAAAAAGACAAAAAAAAGATGCCTTTTACAGCGGAATGTCGCCGAACATTTGCTTTTAAATGCGAAGCATTTCTTAGCGAACTTCGGCGACTTTGAGCGTATCTATCTATCTATCTATCTATCTATCTATCTATCTATCTATCTATCTATCTATCTATCTATCTATCTATCTATCTATCTATCTATCTATCTATCTATCTATCTATCTATCTATCTATCTATCTATCTATCTATCTATCTATCTAGCCGCCTACGACTTTGTGCTCTCCTGGCCGTATTGTTAATGGGATTTATACCAAATTTGGTATGGCATAACATGACTGTATGACGAACATAAATGACTGGTCATATCATGAAAATCATGACTAACTTGTCATGAAAAGTAGGATTTACATGCCACGCTCATGGCGCGCTCGCGGCCGTTTTGTTAGCTTCACATACACCAAATTTGGGATTGAGTGACATGATTGTATGACGAACATAAATGACAAGTGGTAATATGGAAATCATGACTTGTCATGTGCGACATGACTTGCATGCCACGCTCATGGCGTGCTCGCGGCCGTTTTGTTAGCTTGATATACACCAAATTTGGTATTGAGTGACATGACTGTATGACGAACGTAAATGACAAGTGGTAATATGGAAATCATGACTTGTCATGTGCGACATGACTTGCATGCCACGCTCATGGCGTGCTTGCGGCCGTTTCGTTAGCTTGATATACACCAAATTTGGTATTGAGTGACATGACTGTGTGACGAACGTAAATGACAAGTGGTAATATGGAAATCATGACTTGTCATGTGCGACATGACTTGCATGCCACGCTCATGACGTGCTCGCGGCCGTTTCGTTAGCTTGATATACACCAAATTTGATATTGAGTGACATGACTCTATGACGAACATAAATGACACGTGGTAATATGGAAATCATGACTTGTCATGTGCGACATGTCTTGCAGGCCACGCTCATGGCGTGCTCGCGGCCGTTTCGTTAGCTTGATATACACCAAATTTGGTATATCGCGACGTGACTGTATGACGAACATAAATGACAAGCCGTAATATGGAAATCATGACATGTCATGAGCGACATGACTTGCATTCCACGCTCATGGCGCGCTCGCGGCCGTTTCGTTAGCTTGATATACACCAAATTTGGTATTGAGTGACATGACTCTATGACGAACATAAATGACAAGTGGTAATATGGAAATCATGACTTGTCATGTGCGACATGACTTGCATGTCACGCTCATGGCGTGCTCGCGGCCGTTTCGTTAGCTTGATAAACAGCAAATTTGGTACTGAGTGACATGACTGTATAACGAACATAAGTGGCAGGTGGTAACATGAAAGTCTTAGCATGCATGTCATCTACAATGCCATTTACATGCCACGCTCATGGTGAGCTTGCGTCGAGTTCGCTAGCTTGAGATACACCAAAATTGGTATATCGCGACGTGACTGTATGACGAACGCAAATGACAGGTCGTAACATGTAAAACATGACATGAAAATTATGTAAAGCATGATTTGCTCCTTCCTGGCTGCTTCGCATTACATCGATTCCCACAGTGCGTGGTATCTGCCGGCTTTTTTACCTCGATTACAATTACCCGCCTGATATTCGCTTATCGAAGTTCCTAATAAAAACTTGCGTCGGCAGTTAGACGTAGTTTATTCAGTTATTCTAATGAAGAAAAAATTTGGTGTGGCTTTATATCGAGGTTATGTGATATTAGACGTAGCTGAAACTTTATTAGAAATTTTTGCAGCGACCCTCTTTGAACTATTTGCTAAAGGACAATTTCCTAACGATATTATGGTGATGACAAGCATTGCCTTGCATTTGGATATTGCCATGTATGCGTTCTAAGTGATTTCATTTTTGCCGGTAGTCACTCGCTATATAACCACAGATTATCATGTGGTCCCTTTCGGGCAGTGACAGTTGCTGAATGAAGGCCATAGCGAATGATGCGCCACGTTTGTTAGAAACGCATGTTAGTCTAATAATGTTGTGCGTGCGAAGCCAGTAATGAGATTTTCTTCAGAATGTAGTACTTTCCTTCACCACTCTCGGACGCACACAACGCATGACGAAACAATTTATGCTTTCGTTCACAACGATTACATACAACACCGGCTTTTACAGACACTGCTGTGTGAGGAAGGGCCCATGATATGAAAGGTTGTAAATAAAAGTAAAAAGAAAATCGAGATCATTTACCCATTAGGGTAATGTTCATGCACGCGCACTTTTAACATTATTGTCACGTGGTCGTGACGTAAACGCAGGCAGCAGTCACTCTTAACCAAAGTAAAAACTCTTTATTTGGCCGAACTTGTGGCCGGGAAAACGGAAGGTCGAATACAGCAGTACACACTGTCTAGCATAGGTCGGCGAACTCACTCATGAGTCGACTCACTTGGGCTCACTCAGACTCATATCGAGTAGTGAGTCTGAATCTGAGTGAGTCCGGGTGAGTAATATTTTGGGTGAGTCTGAGTCCGAGTGAGCCTCATTGAAGAAAGTTTTCGTGAGTGCGAGTCCGAGTGAGTTCAGCCCAGAAAATTTTTGGTGAGTTTTGAATCCGAGTGAGTCCAAAGCGCAATATACGAGGGCTGTTCAAAAAGAAACCGAACTTTTCCAATAGCATGCCAACCACCAGAGGAAGCGGGCTGCACCTACTAAGTGCGCGTAGCGGCAACATTAAACGAGAAACTCTCATTATGCGCGTTTCACTCTGAACGTTAGTTCGCGAGCTAGAGCCGCTAAAGTGAGCACATGGAGAGGCTGTTCTTGGGATTTCTCCCAAAGTGGCATTGAAAGAGCTGGAAGAACAACGTGTGCGTGTGAAGGTCTGCTAAAACTTGGGAAAGCTTTCGCAGACATTTCAGTTGCTTAGAAAAGTATACGGGGATGACTGTATGAGTCGCACGCAGTGCTATGAGTGGGTCAAGCGTTTTGAACACGGCAGAATGTCGGTCGGTGACAATCCCAAGCCTGGACGACCTTCCAGATCAACAGATGATAACCACGTCGATAGTTCCAGCTGTCATTCGAGAAAATATTCGTTAGACTATTCGAGTAGTTGCTGACAAAGTGGGTATTAGCGTAGTAGGTTAATGCCATGAAATTTCTTTCTATTGTCTTTATCCCGAATACTTTGAAAGGACGCCGTTTCGAAACCACACAAGAGATCCAGGACAATACGCGAAGAGACCTGCGGCCCAGTCCAGAAAGTGCGTTGTAAGGGGCTTTCAAAAAAATGGAAGTAACGATTGGAACAGTGTGTTGCCAGTAGAGGGGGAGTAGTTTGAAGAAGGCAATGCTTAAAATGTTGTACCACAAGCAGTGAAGGTGTTATAGCAAAAGTTGGGTTTCTTTTTGAGCACACCTCGTATATTTCTTGAGTGAGTCTGAGTGAGTTCCACTTTTTTATGACGACCTATGGTCCTATCTGCTTCTATTCAGCATTACTATCAGTTATACCTGGATTCATATTTATACTCACGTCTCCTCACACATATTCCAAATTCGCGTCGTGCCGTTCATACTATATTTCAATATTTATTGATCAGAGGCGCGAAATACGTAGAGGGGGGTGCCTAGAGCTCCTCACCCCCACCAATTCTTCGTGAACATTTCTTGATAAAAAATCACAGTTTCACCACAAGACGAAGCAATGAATGCGATAGCAACAAATTGGAATGTAAAGCGACGAATGGCAAGCAGGTCGAAACGTGCGGCGCGCTGCTCACGCACACATGACGCACGAAAACAACACGCACAGGACGAGAGCGAACTCACAACGTTCACAGCTGGACACCTAACGCGCTGCTCAAACAAAAAATGCCCCCACCTCCCCGAAGGGAATCGTGAGGAAATGCGAATGCATTTCGCGCGCGCTTCACTCCATTTATATATACGTGCGAGCGAGCGGACGGGAGTGTGGGGCGCAGGGAGGAGAGAGAGCGAACAGCGAGAGAAGGAGCGGCGAAGCACTGCACCTACCCTCTGCTACACTCTCCACACACGCGGGAGCTCCGCCGAGCTTCCGTGATGCGAGCGCCCTCACACACCAGAGCGCGCTCCTCCTCTCCACTCACTCTCCGCTACTACGCCCGCACCACCTGCTCCGGTTGCTAGGGGCGAGGATAAGCGCGCGCGCCCGCAGCTGTTGCTATGGGAGAGGGATTGAGAGCGGAGATAAAATATTACACCATCTTCCGCTAAAGGGAACCATGTGTAGATGTGAAGCAGCGGGCGCTAACGCTTACACCGGCGGCGGCGTTGACGCTGGCGCTCATCGCAGCGTTGCGCAGGAGAGAAAACTGGGGATGCGTAAAGCACGCAGAGATGAAGCGGTGTTTCCTACTGGAACATGCCAATCGCTGCTAATGTGTAATGAGAGACAGAAGACTCCGACTTGACACAGAGACTCGCAGTCCGCTTTTAGTTAACGCGCACGCTGCGAATTTTTATTGTTCAACAACGCACAGGAGAAATCTCCCACCGGCACCACCTTGGAGGTCAAGATTCATTGCCATATATACGGGGTGGCCAGTGAACGGTTGTGCAGCGCGAGCAGTCGGTTTTTTCAACCAAGAAACTCGTTAGCAGATGCTGCCTGTGTCGGCGTCCCGAGGCGAGAGAGGGGGGGGAGCGTAGGAGAGGAGAGAGAGGGGGGGGCGCGCATGCGCAGTGGGAGGGTGGACGCTGCGGGTAGAGATGCCTAGAGAAGAGAGGGGGGAGCGTAGGAGAGGAGAGAGAGGTGGGACGCGCATGCGCAATAGGTGTATGGACGCCGCGGGCAGGGATGCCTAGAGGAGAGAGGGGGAGCGTAGCAGGGGGAGAGAGGAGGGGAGGCGCATGCGCAGTGAGGGTGTGGTTGCCGCGGGGGAGGGATGCCTAGAGGAGAGAGAGGGAGAGAGGTTTTTTATTTTTATTTTTTAAAGGATTTGCGCATGCGCAGTAAGGGTGGTCACGCCGCAAACCACCACCACCGGATTAAGCTTCGCCATAAGATGCTTCACATCTAACACCTGCCGGCGCTTACCTCCTCAACCTATCCTCCTCCTTCTCCTCCGCGAACAACGCTGGACAACGCCGGATGCCTGACATAGCCCGACTATGAAATGCATTCGCATTTAAAAAACTTCCCCATCTCCCGCTAAAGGGAACCATGTATGGATGCGAAGCAGCGGGGAGATGGTTAGCTTGAGCGGGGAGAAACGTCGCCGCTCTCGTTTCGCGGCAGCGGCCCGGGCACTCATCGCGACGCTGCACAGGAGAGGGAATGAGACGCGCGCGCTCCTTCATTTTCATACCGCGGAACTACCGTGGTACCCCCAGCGGAGTATGCAGCTGTCGCACCACCTGTCGTGCGCGCCGCTCTGTAGAGGATTCCTAGAGGAGTGAACGGGGGGAAACCGTAGGAGAGGAGAGAGAGGTGGAGGGGACGCCCATGCGCTGTGGGGGGTGTCGGACGCGGGAGCCGCTCCGTAGAGTAGAGGATTCCTAGAGGAGAGGAAAGGGGTGAGCGTAGGAGAGGACGCGCATGCGCTGTGGGAATGTGGGACGCGGACGCCGCTCCGAACAGTAGAGGATTCCTAGAGTAGAGAAAGGGGGGTGAGCGTAGGAGAGGAGAGATAGGGCGAGGGGACACGCATGCGCTGCGGGGGGGGGGGGACGCTGGGGGCCGCTCCGTAGAGTAGAGGATTCCTAGAAAAGAGAAAGGGGGTGAGCGTAGGATAGGAGAGAGAGGGGGAGTTGACGCACATGCGCTGTGGGGGGTGTGGGACGCAGGCGCTGCTCCGTGTAGTAGAGGATTCCTAGAGGAGAGAAAGAGGGTGAGCGTAGGGAGGAGAGAGAGAGGGGGGAGGGGACACGCATGCACTGTGGTGGTGCGGGACGCGGGAAGTAGGGACGGACTGACAAGCGGTCAAGCGCGTCGGCTTTTTTACATGCATCATCGAAGACTCCAGCGTTATCGCTAGCGGCCGCGTAGGTTCCAGAACGAACTCTGATGTTCGTGTTGAGCACGTAATCTGATCGGAAGGTTCTCACGTTATCTGGAAAGTTCCCAGTCATTCGGGCGAGCTTTGCGCAAGGGAGCAGTTACTTTGCAATGGGACGGTAACATGAAGAAATGAGTGGGTGTGGCATTATTTATCTAATGATTTTTCATAACACCGTTTATAACACCATCCGCTAAGTTCTCTCAGAAAAAAATATCACCGCCCAAGCACTCCGTACAAATGGTTAACCAGCGAAGCTGAAATGTGCGGCCCCGGTGCTTAGCAGGTGGGTTCAACCCGACGCTGCACTGAAGCCTCCCACAATTATCTTTGCCAGGTTGTGGTCGAACCACAGGCGGTCACAGACGTCGCAGCCGAAGTCCAAAGTGCCGCTGGAGAAACTCTCGCCGAAAGCGGGCGTTCGCCCCGGCGAACGCGCTCCCGCAATCATCACGTCGACGCTGTTCTGCCCGCAACGCCGCTCCTTCGGCGCGCCGTTGCTGCAAGCGTTTGACATCGCGAGCTAACTCGGCGGCGTGATTTGCAGGATCCGCCCGCCACCGGCGCTTGCATTCCCGTTCGCGATTTAGCGCGGCTTGGAAGGCTGACGGATCGTCGGTACGCAGTTGCTGCCGGCACTCGGCCTCACGGGCCCATTCTTGTGCCCGGACTGCAGCATCGGCCCGGCGAATGCGAGCTCTTTCACGTTTCCACTGTCGGCGCGCTTCTAACATTGACCGCTGTTCGGGAGTTCGTAGGATCCATGGCTTACCCATGTGGAAGCTCTCAGTCGAAACTGATGCACGCGTGCTCGGCGCCACGGCTGTGACGGGATGGACGACGTCACTGACGGACCAGCCAATCGCGCGCGAGCTTGGGTACGACGCTCAGAACGACGACGTAACTGATAGCACAGCCAATGGAGACCACTCGTGACACAGATGCCGAGCGGTTTTTTGTTGCTCCTAGCCATATACAGCTTTCGCTGTAAAATCTTCCCCCGCCCGGAATCGAACCTCCGACTCCTCGGCCCGCGACGGTATGCGCCCGACGCTCTACCGACTGAGCTATAGAGGCAGACGAAAGACATTTTACAAACGCGCCTTATATCTCTCACACAATCTCTCTCAATCGGTGCTATCTTCTGGCGGGGCCGGGCAGTGCCGCCGACTGTGAGCGATGAAGAGAAGTAAGGTGGTATGACACTTACTAGCACCGATAGAGAACAATCTCGGAAGCACAGCGCAATCTCGGAGGTCATGGTTAAAGCGTTTCGATAGCAGCAAGAAACACTGGACGCGCTAACATCGGGGAGTCGCTCTAGACCCAGTTATGTGACACTCTAATTATGCTCTTTGCCTTTCGCTTCGTGTTAGCGTGTGACGGCTCGTTGTCGGAGTATAGTGCAGCTTCCACATGTACCAACGGTGTTTCGCCACCGACTACTTCGAGTGCGATAGCACCGACGAATAAAACTGCTGCAGTAAGCGGTGCAGGAAAGCAATGATGTCGACGGACGAATGTGGTGCCTTGGTGGAGCGAGACGGAGGCCAGCGGGGCGCGGAACGCCTGCGCCCGTTCGCGACCCAAGCTCTGCCTCCCGTGTAGATGAAGCGCAGTGAGAGTATGTATCAGCACAGGCGTAGGTTACCGCAGCACTCGCGAGCGCACGCCGTGTCGTTTCTCTCCTTAAATGACGACGCTTTGAAAAAGTGCACAGTACCAGTTATTACGCGCATGTTGATGTCATCTTTGCGCGCGCTTCGTGATACGCTGTCTCCAGGTATAGGTGTGAAAGTTCAACTACTACAACGGGTAAATCATGATCATGGGCGTTAGTGATCGCGATGGAGATGTGCCACTAGGCGTCTACGTTAGTACATCCACGTCAAACGGTGCTATAGCTATGTAACACCAATGGACATTGTGACGTTGTACAAACTCTCATACTGACTACAGAATAAGCACTACATCTGTGAAGGCACTTTTCACTTTTGTGTTATACCGATTCCTATGAGGGAGGGATCAGCCATATTTTTTTTTCTAAGAGTGTATGGACCAATCGAGAGTATGTACTGCAGTGACCACTAGAGACCGGATTTTAGGCAAATGCCTATTTTTTTTCCTTGCGTTCCTATCGCGCCACTTTGATATATGAGCATAAATTAGCGGTTAAGGAGGGCGCTTTTATAGTGTTTTTATAGTGCCTATAAATGCCTATTTTGGGGGTTTGAGCCTAAATGTCTATAAGCGCCCATAAATGCCTATTTTCAAAATTGGTGCCTATATGAACGCTATTTAGCCTGAAATTTTGCTTTCGAGTACAGTTTGAGACCGTAATTCATGTTACCGGGCAAAATTGACGTTTTCAAACATTATGGGGTGCAACGACCTATTTCCCTAGTTCAACAAACATCCGGGAAGCAACCGGCAGCAGCAGTGAAATGGGAGACGCGCCGGCCACCTTACCCCACCGCACTGACATGACGCGAGCGGTTGGAGCAGGGGAGAGGAAAAGACGCTATTTCTGCAAGCCTAAATGGGAGCACGTCCCGGCGTGTACAGTGGAACGGGGAGAGGAAAATAAAGGCGGGAAGAGGCGAGGGGAAGAAGAGGAGAGTGGCGTCTATGGCCGAGGTCGTGGCGGGCGCCTTTTACCGCCGGTTTTCCAGTTCAGCGTTCCCATGGAATTGAAGCACCTCCTTGAAGACTTGGGCGTGGTGGGGGGGGAGGGGGGGGCAGAAAACAGGACGTGTCTGCGTGCAGCAGCAGGAATATGGAGAACGAATGCGAAACCATGGACTGTCGTCAGGGGAAAGTAGAAAGTAGGTAAAAAAAACCACTTGTGCACATGGCTTTTGTTTCGTTCGTAATTTACTCTTAAAGGGCGCTTCACCAGGTCACGTGAGAAATTTTAGTCAGATACTGGAAGTGTTTGCGTGCCCAATGAAGAGCTTTCTACCACAAGAACTTTTTAATTGGTTCATTACGAGCCGCGAAAGCATGATGCCGATAGGTGAGCTTGAAACCTTTGCCACTCGCAAGCCAAATTCCTTCCCCTGCCCTCTTCGGTATCAGAGAAACTCGGAGCCGAAAGATCACACGACGTTGACGCATCAACACGCCAGATTACACTATGTGCACATGACATGCCCAAGCCAGGTCGTGCGCACAAGCGGTGTTGCATCGTTTCGGCGTTCGCTCTATAGGGTACTGCCTGTTTCTGTGGGATGGATCCGTCTATGCGTTTGGAGAGGCTGGCATGGATCCTGTATCCTTACCACGGCACAGCGCGTCACACCGCTGAAACTGCTGTAAGGGACGATGCACCAAAAATATGCTAAGCGTTGTCAGGGCTGGCGCCGGCACGACGCGGGAACGGCGAGAACACGAACACAAAAGAAATATAGGCAGCTAAGTCTCGCATCGCTCTCGATCCGAAGATAAAAACTAAAGAAAAACGCGAGCACATTCCGTTTTTGTGTTTTAATATCTCTATTAACTTTCATTCTTCTATTCAAGCAACAGATTGCACAAATTACACATGTAGCCTCGAATAATTCTCGCAGTTTCATGTACTACTGTGACATACGCAGGACCATTCCTTGTTGAACTTCACCTCCCCCACATTGGTGTGCGCGCCCGTGAGATAAAGGGCACGAGGCGCTCAGTCTGATATTTCACCTCCTTCCGGGGAGCGTAGCGTTACAAATCTTGGCAGTCGTGATCGTTAGCGCAGTGCATGCATTACACTTTTAGCTCGACACGGTCAAACCTGGTAAGGGGCCCTTTATGGTCTTCACACAAAGAGGAGAAATCGACCCTGCGGTATTAGACCCGGCCAATACGAGGCTAACAGACCCTTCTGGCCTTTTAGCGGTCTGGCTATTTAATCCTGTGCTGCCCTTCCCAGCCATGCCGAAAAGAAACAGACCTAGGAGCGTGTTCATTCGATGGTGGACGCTTAACTTACCATTCTGGACAATAAAAGGAGAGACCGTGTTCTGGAAACCGTGCCCGAAAAGGGACCATTGCATGGCTATGTTAAATCATTAACGCCTTTGTGCCATAATAAAATATTACATTTGTTTACTTTCCTGTCATGGACCAGGTCGCGTACGTCCTTATTGGAAAATTTGAGTTTTTGTAAAAATTTATTGTGCTTATATTTACGATTTTGGGGACCTAAAACTGTGTTTTTTCCTGCCTATTTTAGGCGCCTAAAACGCGATTTTTAGTGCCTAAAAATCCGGCCTCTAGTCCCCACACATGAATCACTGCTTTTGCGTTACAAAGTGCGCCAGAAACACGAGAAAAGCCAGGAGAGAATACCGTGCTTGTTTTTTTTTCTTTTTATGTATTTTCCGAATATGGTGAGGGACCCTTCAACGGATTTGTGCCTAGTCACTTAGCTCATCACTGAGAAGTGTGTGACTGTCAGGCAATTCTTGAGCGGTGCATAATTTTGCATAATTTATCTGCATAACTGTGAAATCAGACACCTATCAAAAACGTGACTGCCTGTTTTGCCGACACATATGACATGACGGCTTCTCGTCTCTCTCTGCGTAGATAAAGTGTTTGTGTTGTTCTGCGCAAAGCTTCTGCATATATTGCATACCTTAGCAATAAACGTTCAGCACCCTTGTCTGTCGTTCTTTCACCGTCCTGTGTCCAGCGCTGTTTGTCTCAATTATGTTAAATACAGTGCAACACTAATGATTCCATTCAGTATCGCTTACTTTTCCATATAATTTTTCTTTACTTAGTAGCTTTGAATATTCATTTCATGAAAGTAAAGGTGCAATGGGGCTAGTTGATACGAATACATGGCTTGTTTGCGCTGCCAGGAACTGGACAAAATGGCCACCCTGTGTGTGTGTGTTTTTTTTTTGTGGTCATTTGGTCCAGTTCCTGGCAGCGCGAACAAGCCATGAGCTTCATGAAAGTTTCACACCTGAAAATTAAGCCGCGATATTTTATTTTTCTGTTTGCACTTTGACTGTACGATTAACAGAATAAGGGCCAAATTTATTCATAGTAGTCTGGCGGTGTCACACGTAGTCGCAATTCGTCAATATAGTATTTTACATGAACACGCCGGCCACTAATTTCAGTAAATTTAATGTAACGCCTGCCGGTCCAATGATTAATCTTACCGATTTATAGTAGCTTCTGGCAACAACCGAGCAGGCGCAAAAAGTCAGGACTACATTGATAATCACGGCAATAAATTGCCACGATAAATTTGTAAGATTAATCATTCAGGTGAAGAAAATCATCGAAGCAGGCAATAAGTGCGTTAGCGTGGCTTCCATTTCACTATCAACTAAAGAGTTGCGCTACTTGAATGCGACTGTGCATTGAGGGCCTGTGACTGCGCGTGCTGTGTGTATATATTTACCGGGCTCAATCCAACATAAACATTGTTGAAACCAGGCGCTCTGTGTGTGTGTACTCTCCCTCTGTCCGTCGTCGTCGTCGCGTCTTAACCTTCAAAATGTATTCTTCACTCCTTTGACCTCGTGTCATGCTAAACCAACTCGTCCAGTTATGCGCCCTAACATAATATTCATGAGGCTACTGGCTCTAATAGTTCGTTCGAAGGAAATCTGCAGTTTGCGTACTGATGTCACAGTTAACACGCTATATATATAACGAACCTGAAGTATGCCCCAGGCACGTTGGTATGTGCGTAGCGGAAGTGGGCCGACGAGAATTCGTTTCTCAGCGTGGCGTCGAGCGTGTCGTCGTAGGAGGTGCGGCCTGTATCTTTGACCCAGAGGTCGTACTCCTTCATCACCCTTGGACCCAGTTGCCATGGTAGCCACTCTGAGAAGACGATGTGCTGGTAGCGCCCCTCCTGGATCCTCCTTTCACATATGAACACAAGAAAAATGCGTCATTGCTAAAACAGAACAATAAATTTCATTGTGTATCTATTGTCAATTTCCGTAGAGCTGTGCAGCGGTGGCATACGCGATGTTCATGCGTGTGATAATGATTCACACTTTATGATTATGCATTGGATCTTTCAGATCAACTGTATTGTTGCAGATAGAGTCCGGCTGAGAAGGATTACAGAAGACCCAGCACCTAAACCAGATATCATTGAGAAGTACAATGACAATTTCGGCCTTGCGGGCAATATCGGCTGGGGGGACCCTAGCGTGCTGGTCTAGACAGTCCCAGCAGAAACAATATACAGCTCGATGATTAGGTGGCGCTGACGATCCCGCTGCAAAGCTCTGAAGGCTGCACTTCTTCATTGCAGCACATGCAGTGTGAAACGTCATGCTGATAGCGTCGGGCGTAAGGCCTCTCTAAGCTTTTCGTGCTCCCCATCATGACGTAGTGCTTAGCTATGCTCTTCTACACAGTCTACAGTTTTTTAAGGCTGGCCTACAGCAGGGTTGCCAACCGTAGGGTAATCACCCTACTTGCAGGGTTATTTCGGAATTTTTCGGCCAGCGTGGGGTAGTAGGGTGGTAAGGCGATTTTTTTTGTAAGACGTTGGGTAATTTCAAAATTTTGCTCGTCACTGATCAGTGAAAAATATTGAAGATCCGCATCAGATATCCGGTGGTTACATTCTTGAAAAGGTTCGAAAAACTAAATCATTCTTTCAGTAAAGTTCGAGTAGTCTTAATTCACACGTCACCATCACACGGCACAGACGAAAGATAATACGTCACACATCCTTGTGCTACCATTGTTGTTTTTCCTCGGGGATGGTTTTTCCCTCTCGGTCGTCTCCCATTCCTTCATTGCTTGGAGGGCCTTTAAATTTAGCGGTGGTGGTCGGCTTCAGTTATTAAGGCGAAAAGCTTAGATTCCTCATCAAACAAGAGAACTTATTGTTGGCGTCAACGCGAGTGTTGTAAAAATCATCATGATATAACGACATCGCCTCAAGACGTTATCGTGACATCACATATCCCCAAATTTTTTATGTAATCACAGTCGTTGTGGCGTCACTGTGACATCACAGTGTGACGTGAAATGATGACACCATCACATGTCATCATCGCATGATCATGGGTGGGCCGATCCCGGATGCAATGTAAAACACGCTAGGTACAGACATCTTTCGAGTCGGTGAATACAATCGACTCAGACGAAGAAAAAAGGAAATGGCTTTCGGCCTCCAGCCTTCTTAGGTGAATGCACAAGGGACCATGCGTGTTTCGATGCGGAGCAGCTATGCTCGACCCTACCTCCCGTGTGAGAGGCCTCCACTCTAGTTACCGCTCCTCCCGCTAGAGGTGCTTCGCAAGAAATTTTTTGAAGAATCCGCTAGAAAGCGCTGGTCCGCGCCCCATAAACCCAGATTGCGCGCGCTAGCGCACGCATTCCTTCAGTGACACTCAATGAGAGCGCATCGGTACGAGCGGTAAACAGCAGTGTGACTGATCCGCAGCTGCTGCTCGGCGCGCTCGAGCCGCTGCCGCGAAACGGCAGCGGCACCAAGCTGACCCTGAACTTCGTGGAAGTGAAGCTGAAGCTCGAGGGAAACGCCGCCTCACCGCTTCTGAAGAGACGAAAGGCTCGCGCGGCAGCAGCGCAACGTGAGCGCAAAGCAGCGGACCCGGAGTTCTGCGCATTTACGCAGAACTCCGCATTTACATCGCCCCCAGCTGCTTCGCATGCCCTATCAGGGTTCTCTTACTGGGCAGATGTGTGTAACTTTTTTTTCGATTACAGTGGATGGATGGATGATATATTGTCCCTTTTTTTAATGGGGCTGTTAATAATAATAATAATAATAATAATATTATTATTATTATTATTATTATTACAGTTATTATTATATTACATTACATTACTTTCCAGATATTTTCTTGTGGAATTAATGGTTCTCTTCTTATAAAGAAAACCGAAATTCACATCCTAACTTTCTGCGCTTCATCGCAGATGGTAACCTTGCGTTCCCTGCTGTTTTTTTTTTTCTTGCTTTCTGCCTACTTTCGCGCTACAAGTCCTGCAGTCATCTTTTACTTTCTTCCATCGCCGACATGTTTACTTTTTGAATGTTGTCCCCTAAAACCCAAGGGTTCGCGTAGGATAGCGCCCCTAAGATACAACCGAGTGTATATTTACACATTCAATTGAAACATGCTACATTGTTTTCTTACCTTCACAAGAGAGAAGAGATTTTCGCTTCTTTACTTAAGCGAGATTTATAACTGAGCGTTCTAAGAAAACCCGACCTCCCTTCAAACAGCAAGGCGTTTCCCCTTGAATTATTGTAAAATGTATCCTTGCTTATTTCGTCTTCACCCTTAATGCAGTTACTCATAGACGGTTTACTTTCCATCACTGTCATGCAGTTCTTTTTTAAATGCGAAGCATTTCTTCGAGAACTTCGGCGACTTTGAGCGTATCTATCTATCTATCTATCTATCTATCTATCTATCTATCTATCTATCTATCTATCTATCTATCTATCTATCTATCTATCTATCTATCTATCTATCTATCTATCTATCTATCTATCTATCTATATGGCCGCCTAGGACTTTGTGCTCTCCTGGCCGTATCGTTAATGGGATTTATACCAATACTGGTATGGCGTAACGCGACTGTATGGCGAACATGAACGACTGCTCATATCATGAAAATCATGACTAACTTGTCACAAAAAGAATGATTTACACGCCATGGCCGTACTGCATCTGCGGCCGTTTTATTAGCTTGACATATTCGAAAATTGGTACGATGAGACATTTCTACATGACCAACATAAATGACAGGTGGCAATATGAAGATCATGATGTGCATATCATGTAAAACATGATTCACATGCCACGCTCATGGTGCGCTCACGGCCGTTTCGCTAACTTGATATACACCAAATTTGGTACTGCGCGACGTGACTCTATGACGGACATAAATGCCAAGTGGTCATATGGAAATCATGACATGTCATGTGCAACACGACTTGCATACCCGCTCATGGCACGCTCGCAGCCGTTTCGCTAGCTGGATATACACCAAATTTGGTATCGCATAACGTGACTGTATCACGAACAAAAATGACAAGTGGTAAATGGAAATCATGACATGTCATGTACAACATGACTTGCATGCCACGCTCATGGAACGTTCGAGGACGTTTTGCTAGCTTGATATATACACCAAATTTTGTATTGCGTGACGTGACTGTACGACGAGCATACATGACAAATGGTGATATGGAAATCATGATATATCATGTGCAACATCGCTTGCATGCCACGCTTATGGCACTCTCGTGGCCGCTTCGCTAGCTTCATATTCACCAAATTTGGTATTGCGTGACGTGACTGTATGATGAATATAAATAAGAAGTGGTAAATGGAAATCGTGACACGTATTGTGCGACATGACTTGCATGTCACGCTCATGGAATGTTCACGGACGTTTCGCTTGCTTGATATACACCAAATTTGGTGTTGCATGACATGACTACATGACGAACCTAAATGAGAAGTGGTAATATGGAAATAATGACATGCCATGTGCGACATGACTTGCATGCCACGCTCATGGCACGCTTGCAGCCGTTTCGCTAGCTTGATATACACCAAAGTTGGTATTGCGTGACGTGACTATATGACGAACCCAAATGAGAAGTGGTGATATGGAAATCATGACATGTCATGTGCAACATGACTTGCATGCCACGCTCATGGCACGCTTGCGGTCGTTTTGCAAGCTTGATATACACCAAATTTCGTATTGCGTGACGTGAGTGTATGACGCACCTAGATGAGAAGTGGTAATATGTAAATCATGACATGTCATGTGCAACATGACTTGCATGCCATGCTCATGGCACGCTTGCAGCCGTTTCGCTAGCTTGATATACACCAAATTTGGTATTGCCTAACGTAACTGTATCACGAACATAAATGACAAGTGGTAATATGGAAATGATGACATGTCCTGTGCAACATGAGTAGCATGCCACGCTCATGGTGCGCTTATGTCCCGTTCGCTAGCTTGATATACAACAAAATTGGCGTTACGCGACGTGACTGTATGATGACGAACATAAATGGCAGGTCCTAACATGTAAATCATGACATGCATATTATGTAGAGTATGCTTTGCTCCTTGCTGGCTGCTTCGCAGTACATCGATTCCCACAGTGCGTCGGATCTGCCGGTCTTTTTTTTTTCTGAATCTATGGCGTTTCGCTTAACGTTCCTTGTTACCATGCCGCTTACACTGCCAGCCATATAGTCGCTGAATAGTCTCCTATATTTTTGTCAGTTTTGAGTCAACGGTATTCCCATACAAGTACCGAAACGCCTTTTCCTCCCCGCCTGCTGTCTTTGATGTTCCTTAGTCTCTCTTCGAAACTAATTTTCAGACCACTGAAGTCGCTACCGACTCCACCATCACCATATCTCTGCACGTTGTACAGGGTAGTCTGTATGTTACCAGTGCTACACGGCGCTATTTTTATGTGTAGGGTAAAACGTAGGGTTATAAAAAAAATGTTCTGTAGGGTAAAGTAGGCTAATTGGACCTTGTTTCCAGAAATTGGTTGGCAACGCTGGCCTGCAGTGATAGTTTTTATGGTGCACAAAGCAGCAAAACGCTGCGTAGTAGCTCTGAATAAGGGCTGTGCGCGCGTGCAACTCTTCGTCAAAAACACGGAACGATGATTTGTGTCATATAGACGTTAACATCCATAGTGATTTTAACAGCCGTTAACATGCATAGTGGAAGTTACTAGTCCGCCAACGCATTGAGACGTTAACATGGTCTGTGTTTCGGTTTATTGTGATTGCTGTTCGTTAATGCTGCATAGAAAGATCGCACCCAACTGCTCCTATTTTCAATGTCGATGGCATGTTTAAGAAATCAGATCAAATGTAAATTTGCTTTGATGTCTTTGCTCATACCTAAATAATTTCAATACGGGCCATTAATGCTTCTTTTTTGGGCCCTTAGATTAAGTATGTTCAGCGCGCAAGGTTAGTAGTGTGACTCTGCAGCATTGACTTTTCTTTCCTACAAGACACGCGCCTCTGATATTCACTCACGCATTCATCGTCAAATTTCCTGACATAATATGAATGCGTGATTCAGCCTTCGGTGGATTTGCATGAAAAAGAATTCGCGCTTTCGGATCAGTGTTGTCTGTTAATCGTTATCATTGTACCTACGTTTTATCAGTCATTTCACCGAAATGTGCCACGTTACCGACTTCTGCCTGATAAAAGATTTTACCTGTTTGTATATATATGTACATGTGTGTCGTGAACAATAAACCTGTTGGTAGTCAGTGCTCGTGTCGTCCCTCTTTGCTTTCCGTTTCTCGCTGTAACGTCTTTCCTTTAGCACTTCCGTGCTTGCTCAGCAAAGACTTTCAATATGCACTTTAACCAACTAGCCCAAATAGCCGTTCTTCGTCAGTGATCAGTCCCACCCACCTGCGCACTTCCATAATATAAGCAATGCGCAACTCGAGGTTTTGCATTCATTAACAGCCCTGTAACACTATACAAAAAGAACTCTCGGTACGCAGAGCGTATCGTCCTCAAATAGGAGAGGTATGCTTAATGAAGATAATTCACTGGAAAATCATACTTCAAAAGTAGTTTATATGTGAGGGTTTCATGGGCACTGAAAACGGTTTCACGATAAGTTAGCATAATTTTGTAACTCTTTCAATGCTATTCTGAGAAATTAGAAAAAGAAATACTTTCTGCCCGCTTATTCTTCTTCTCGAGCAAGTGATTCCTAGTAAGAACGCCTAAATACTTTTATGAAACCCAGTGCTATATCTGCAAAATACTTTGCAGTGACTAATAACCATGCTAATGTCCTAGTTAGTGATTGTAATGACTGCGCAGTAAGTGTGGAAGAGCTATAAAACGTACTTTGTGATTTCTTGATTTATGTAAAACCGACCTCCCCTATAGTTTACAGCTTTCCAAGGAACAAAAGCGCTCACAAGGATGATGTTCGTTCCCACTCACGACGCAGTCGCAGCCAATTAATTCCTTCTGATAAACAATGAACGACAACTTGACGCAGATTATTTCAGTGTGGGCTGTAACATAAGTGTATCATACAATATAGTCCCAATTTTTAATATATAGTCCCATACAATATAGTCCCGAAATCACTTAATCTGTGGAATTAAATTAGGAGTTTTCATGAAAGTAAAAGGAAGTCGCCGGTAACATCTGATGAAGGCTTTATAGGGGGGTACAGCCAGCTGTGTCAGCGCTGGCTGTACCCCCTATGAAGGGGTACAGCCAGTACAGGGTATAGGTGCCTTGGAAAATAAGAAATTACCACTAAAGCATTTAAATAAAAAATGACGCAGTTTCACCGCAAGGGTGAAGCAATGAGTGCGATAGCAACAAATTGTAATGTTATACGAAGTAAGGCTGGCAGCTAACTCTTCTGGATCCGATCTCACGTAAGTCAACAAAACGTTGGTTTAAGTGAATACGGCGGTTCGAGGAACACCCTTTGCGTTGAGGACGCAGCCCGTAGAAGGGTATACCAGCCGCCCGCTCTCGGCTGCCGAGATAGCGAGATAACGGACGCGCCAGCGACGACCGCGCTCGCAAAATCAAAGGTCGCTCGAGTGACCCCCCACCCTTGCCTCTATTCACGCTCGCGAAAACAGGCGGAGGTGTTTCCTCTCTCCTTGAGCATTCGACGGCGGGTCCAACAGGCGGGGGGGATCCTATCGCATGCGCCTCGGAGCGACGGAGATGGGCCGGCTCGTTTGATCTCCGCTTCAGCCGCGTTCACCGCCCCCGCTCGAGCGCTATTACACGCGGGTAGAACGTGCGATGTGCTGGGAGATTTTATCAATTTGGACTTTATACGCGACATGACGGCAACTGCAACGGCGATGGCAAAAACCCGCCGAGACTGTCCATATAATTCCTATCGCAATTAAATGTTTTCTCCTGTGCCACATGCATATCATGTGTTTCTAATCGCCGTATAAGTAACGGCTGAATACATCCATTCTTTCTGTCTGTTCTGCGGTCATCGGCTAACCATGAATCCCGAAACATACATATTTACATATTTACATATCGTTTACATATTTTTAGCACAGGATGATGCTGGCGTGTACAACTGTCGTACAAAGTGAGGCGAGCTCTCGCCAATATTTCAGATCGCAACACTCCCGTATAGTTGTGTGGAACTTGACACAAATATCGAAGCTGAGTGCACGTGGATTTTCAGGCATCATTTGTGATGCGATCGCGATTTTATATAGCGCCTCATTAGCTTGCCGAGTTATTGCCCACAGTTTCCTTTGAAGATTGCTTTTGTCCATAGTTCACGCATTTTTTTCGCGTATGTTTCCTAGCAGTATCGCGCGAGAAAGATGCTAATATTGGGTCGCTTCACGCTGACTGTTGCTTTCCTATAGCGCAGTTTTTCGCAGCTGCCTGCATTGTTTAAAATAGACTGCACATCCTGGAGCGAAAACATCCTGTTTTGCTTATTCGCAATAGTTCTCTGTTAAGCCCTCAGGAGCAGCTGCCGCTCCGCAATTACATGTCTTTTCACTGGAAACTAAAAAAAAAACAGTTTAGTAAAAAGGATAGATCGTTGAGGATTGATTTTTAGCCTTAAAGCAACGACGTTTTACAGTCGTCCACCTCAGAAATTTATGTTGTATTCTGCTCTCACATGCTGACGCGACTATCAGCCACCAGTCTTACGTATGCTGCACTCCAAAGCAAGTATTAGGCAATAATTCTAAACGTTGTCAAGAAGATTGAAACATATTCACTGAACATATTCACATCGCGCACTTAACAGAGGCCCTAGATTGAGACCTCTTCTTCCCACCCAGCGCTCACACCCACACCTCACACAAGTGTGCTCTTGCCTACGCTTACGCTACATGGTACAAGTACGACCAGGTTAGCCTTAACTTCAGTTTTAGATGCGATGCATCTTGTGCTCGGGAGGCTATGTCCGTCCCTCCCGCGTCCCACGTCCAGCGTCCTGCCACTTTCACGAAGTAGGGAAGCACCCATTATGCGAACCAGAACACTGTAGTAATATGAAGGCCGTCAACCACTGCCATAGTCATCAGAGTCATGGCCGAGAGCACAGAGAGGCTGCTTAGCAATGGCTAGGCAGGTGGTGTCTGTCGCCCAGGTTGACTCCATTCCTTGATCTTGCTTGCATGTGTTTGGAGGGGGCTTCGTCCGTCCCTTATTCCCGCGTCCCACACCACCACAGCGCATGCGCGTCCCCTCCCCTCTCTCTCCCTACGCTCACCCCCTTCCTCTCCTCTAGGAGTACCCCACTCTACGGAGCGGCCCCCGCGTCCCACACCCCCCCCACAGCGCATGCGCGTCCCCTCCCCTATCCTCTCCTACGCTGACCCCCATTCTCTACTCTAGGAATCATCTACGCTACGGAGCGGCGCCCGCGTCCCACATCCCCACAGCGCATGCGTGTCCTCTCCCCCTATATCCTCTAGGAATCCTCTACTCTACGGAGCGGCTCCGGCGGCCCACATCCCCACAGCGCATGCGCGTCCTCTCCCCCTCTCTCCTCTAGGAATCCTCTACTCTACGGAGCGGCTCCCGCGTCCCACACCCCCCACAGCGCATGCACGTCCCCTCCCCCCTCTCTCTCCTCTCCTACGGTCCCCCCGTCCTCTCCTCTAGAAATCCTCTACGGAGCGGCGCGCACGACAGGTGGTGTGACAGCTGCATACTCCGCTGGGGGGCACCACGGTAGTTCCGCGGTATGAAAATGAAGGAGCGCCCGCGCCTCATTATCTATCCTGTGCAGCGCCGCGATGAGCGTCCGGACCGCTGCCGTGAAATGAGAGCGGCGACGTTCCTCCCGCTCAAGCTAATTATCTCCCCGCTGCTTCGCATCCACACATGGTTCCCTTTAGCGGGAGATGGGGAATTTTTTAGATGCGAAGCATCTTATGCTCGAGGGGCTCTGTCCGTCCGCCGTCCCGCGTCCGCCGTTCCGTGTCCCGCGTCCGGCCACTTTCATGAAGTAGGGAAGCACCCATTATGCGAACCAGAACACCGTAGTAATATGAAGGCCGTCAACCACTACTACAGTCACCAGAGTCATGGCTGAGAGCACAGAGAGGCTGCTTAGCAATGGCTAGGCAAGTGGTGTTTGTCGCCCAGGTTGACCCCATTCCTTAATCTTGCTTGCATGTGTTTGAAGGGGGCTTAGTCCGTCCCTCCTTCCCGCGTCCCACACCACCACAGCGCATGTGCGTCCCCCTCCCCCCTCTCTCTCTCTCTCCTACGCTCACCCCCTTTCTCTCCTCTAGGAATCTTCTACTCTACGGAGCGGCGTCCGCGTTCCACATCCCCACAGCGGATGTGCGTCCTCTCTCTCCTCTACGCTCACCCCCTCTCTCCCCCTCTAGGAATCGTCTACGGAGCCATATAAGAACCCCTATCCCTCCACTTCACCCACCATAAAGCCGTTATAATGAAGGGGGACCGGAAGCCACGTCTAGCTACCATTTACGAATAAATAAAATTTCTTGTATATATACACACAATGTTTGTCGCGTCTTTGATGATGTACTGGACAAAAACTCACGGAAGATTCATGGTTTACCGATGAACCTCCAGAGCTTCGCCCACTCATCATCATTCACTCCGTGGGTATGCTGTGATTTTTTATCTCATTCCGGTTTGATAGCCGTGTTAAGGCGTCTATTTGCCGGTACTCAGAGATACTGCGTAATGGCGACAGTCATGGCCAGGCGCACGAACTCTCGGCGCGAGCGGCGTCCTTTTAAGGCGAAAGCCTTTAATGTCTCATGCTCACGTCCGTCCGGTGTCCGTCCGGCGTCCGTCCGTCCGTCCGTCCACACCCCCCACTGCGCATGCGCCAACCCATTAAAAAAATAATAAAAGACCTCCTCTCCACTTCTCTCTTTTGTAGGCGTCCCTCCCCGCGGAGGCCACACCCTCACTGCGCATGCGCGTTCCCTCCCTCCCCCTCCTACGCTCCCCCTCTCTCCTCTAGGCATCCCCTGCCCGCGGCGTCCACACCCCCACTGCGCATGCGCGTCTTCCCCTCTCCTACGCTCCCCCCCTTTCTCGCCTCACGACGCCGACGCAGGCAGCGTCTGCTAGCGAGTTTCTTGGTTGAAAAAACCGACTGCTCGCGCTGCACAACCGTTCACTGGCCACCCCGTATATATGGCAATGGATCCTGACCTGCAAGGTGGTGCCGGTGGGAGATTTCTCCTGTGCGTTGTAGAACGGTAAAAAATTCGCAGCGTGCGCATTAACTAAAAGCGGACTGAGGGTATCTGTGTCCAGTCCGAGTCTTCTGTCTCTCATTGCCCATTAGCAGCGATTGGGATGTTCCAGTAGGAAACACCGGTCCATCACTGCGTGCTTTGCGCCCCCCAGGTTTTTCTTCTGTGCAACGCTGCGATGAGCGCCAGCGTCAACGCCGCCGCCAGCGTAAGCGTTCGCGCCCGCTGCTTCGCATCTACACCTGGTTCCCTTTAGCGGGAGATGGTGTAATCTTTAAGGCGAAAGCCTTTAATGTCTCATGCTCACGTCCGTCCGGTGTCCGTCCGTCCGTCCGTCTGTCCGTCCGTCTCTCTGTCTGTTCTTCCGTCCGTCCGTCCGTCCATCCGTCTGTCCGTCCGTCCGTCCGTCCGTCCATCCGAGCTCTGGCACGGAGCCCGGTGGCCGCCGGGATGCGCAGACGGACGCCGGTCGCGTCGGACTCTATAGCGCTCGCGCTTTGCTTGCGTAGCGTCGCTGTGCCCAGGGTTTGCAATCATTCTGACCGACGCCGTCTCAATGGACCCAGGCGTTCACGGAATACACTTTCCAATTTACAAAGGGTCCGTCAATTTAAGAGCTGGAACGCGGATGGCGTTTGCACGATGCACAAAGCTCGAGAAAATACTAACGCATGCGAACGGAGGAAGATGAGTCTCGCGTCTCGCTGCGATTCACGGTAAAAAAATAAAGAAGAAAACACGCACCCATTCGGTTTGTGTCTTATCCCACTGAGAGTGTAAAAGAAAAAAAGACATGGCATAATCGTTGAAATAACCACACGCTTTCGCCGAACACACTTTGGAATGTACAAAGTGTCCTTCAATTTTTTTGGCAGATGACCCACTAGAAAGCTCTGAAGAGTGCAACCCATTTCTAGGTTCCAATGCATCGCTACAATTACCCCGGGGACGAAAAGGGAGCCGCCGGGCGACCTAACAGCTTGTCAATACGAGCGGGTCATAATAGGCCTTCAGGCGCTCCACGTTGACAATGTCGCGCCCTTGACGGCGCATGTCCGAAGATTGTTCGATGGGTTCGATCAGGTAGTTGACCGGAGATGTGCGCTCGATGACACGGTAGGGGCCTTCGTATTTCGGCAGTAGTTTTGAAGAGAGGCCAGCTGCGGAGGTAGGCACCGAGAGCCATAGGAGCGCCCCAGGGAGGAACGTTGGCTCAGAAGTGGCGGAACCATCACGAATACCATTCTGCCGCTCTTGTTCATTCGTCGTGAAGGTCTTGGCGAGCTCGCGACACTCTTCAGCAAGCCTGGCCGTGTCAGAAATAGGGGCCCACTCAGATGGGTCCGGCGTGTACGGGAGTATCTTGTCGATGGTGTGCGATGGGTGCCGTCCGTAGAGTAAGAAGGGTGAAAAACCAGTAGTGCTCTGAGGGGCGGTATTGTAAGCGTAGGTGACGAAGGGCAGTATAGCATCCCAATTCGTGTGGTCGGCGGCGACGTACATCGAAAGCATGTCGCCGAGGGTGCGGTTAAAGCATTCGGTGAGACCATTGGTCTGCGGGTGGTAAGCAGCAGTTTTACGGTGGACAGAATGGCACTCCGTGAGGATGGCTTCGACGACTTCCAACAGGAAGACACGGCCTCGATCGCTGAGAAGCTCCTGGGGTGGACCATGACGCAGTATGAATCGGTGCAGCAGGAAGGAGGCAACATCGCGCGCAGCAGCCGCAGGGAGGGCGGCGGTTTCGGCGTATCGCGTTAGGATGGTCTACGGCGACGATGGCTCAGCGGTTACCAGCCGACGTCAGAGGAAGTGATCCATACAAACCGATGCCCACGCGCCCAAACGGACGGTCAGGGCAAGGTAACGGTTGTAGACCGTCTGGGGACATGTGTGTTGACGATTGGCGGCGTTGGCAATCGAGGAGGAGGATGAGAGGGTGAGGAAAGGAAAAGGCGCAATTTCTGCAGCCCGAGTTGGGAGCACGGCTCAGCGCCTGTAGGGGAAGGGGGGAGAGGGCATTAAAGATGTGTAGAAGAGAGAAGAGAGAGAGAAAAAAAAGAGAAAATGGCGTCCATAACCGAGGACGCGGCGGGCGGCAATTGTAGCCGGTTGTCCAGTCCAGTGTCCCCAAGGAAGCGAAGAACCGCCTTGAAGACCTGGGTGTGGTGCCGTGTAGGGAAGAGGAGGTCCCGCTGTGTAGCCGCGGGTATACCCTGGCTACGGAGTGTGGCGAGCAAGGTGGCTCGTTGTGCTTGAAGTGCTGGGCATACGCACAGCAGGTGCGCAATAGTTTCGTCCGCCCCGCACGCAGGGGACGAGGCTCTGCCAAGCCGATGACTCCGGGCCGCAGGCCAGGGAGCAGCGAACGAACCTCTGCACGTAGCGGTACATCCCTCGCCAGAAGTAGCGTTGTCGAATGTGGTGGTAAGTTTTGGACACCCCAGTGTGCGCGCATTGCGGATACGAGTGGAATGACTCACATATTTCCGACCGCAGACTGCGGGGTATCACGAGTAGCCACTGCCGGCCGTCGGCGTTGTAATTGCGTCGATGCAGCAGGCCGTCAAGTATGGCGAAATGGTGAGCTTGACGACGCAGGGCGCGAGTGGATGGTGTTGCGGATGGATCAGAGAGCAAGTCGATCAGCGGGGCGATCCAATTATCCTTGCGCTGTTCGGTAGCGATGATGTGAACATCGATGACAGAAACAGCAATGGAAGATACTGAGCAGGGGGCTTTTTCGTCAGGCAGAGGGGAGCGCGAGAGGGCGTCGGCGTCAGCATGCTTGCGTCCCGTTGCGGTACAGCACGCGGATGTCGTAGTCTTGCAGGCGAAGAGCCCAGCGGGCGAGACGGCCTGAGGGATCCTTAAATGACGACAGCCAGCATAGTGCGTGATGGTCGGTGACGACATCAAATGGGCGACCATACAAATAGGGTCGAAAGTTTGTAAGGGCCCAGACGGTGTAATTTGTCTCGGCTCTCGTGAGCGTACGGCTTGCGTATGCCACTACATATTCGGGGAATCCGGGTTTGCGGTGCGCCATGACAGCGCCAAGGCCTACACCGCTGGCGTCTGTGTGCACCTCCGTTGGGGGCCGTAGGGTTGTAGTGGCGTAGTATGGGAGAAAACGTCAACAAATGGCGGAGCTTGGCGAACGCGTCGTCGCACTCGGATGACCTCGAATTAAGGGGCCCGTTATTTCCAAGGAGCTTCGTCAGTGGTGATATGATCGTCGCAAAGTTTCGTATGAATCGTCGAAAGTATGAGCACAGGCCTACGAAACTGCGCAGTTCTTTGACGGACGCAGGTTTGGGAAATTCGGCCACCGCCCGAAGCTTGGCCGGATAGGGAAGAATTCCGTCCTTGGACACGACGTAACCTAGGATTGTGAGTTGCCGTGCTGCAAATCGGCACTTCTTCAGATTTAGTTGGAGGCCGGCGTTGCTCACACGTGTGAAAACTTCTTTCAGACGTTGGAGATGCGCGGAGAAATCCGGAGCGAAAACAACGACGTCATCCAGGTAACTCAAGCACGTGTGCCATTTCAAGTTGCGCAGAACGGTGTCCATCATGCGCTCAAAGGTCGCGGGCGCATTACACAGACCAAACGGCATGACGTTGAACTCGTACAAGCCGTCGGGTGTGACAAAGGCTGTCTTCGGTCGAGCCGTCGTCAGCCACGGGTACTTGCCAGTACCCCGAGCGCAAATCGAGAGAAGAAAAGAATTCGGCTCCGTGGAGGCTGTCAATAGCGTCGTCGATGCGCGGTAGTGGATAAACATCCTTGCGAGTGATCTTATTGAGCCGTCGGTAGTCCACACAGAACCGCACAGAACCGTCCTTCTTCGCAACGAGAAAGACAGGAGACGCCCATGGGCTGTCCGAGGGCCGAATTACGTCGCGTCGGAGCATATCGTCTACTTGCTCATTAATTACCCGACGTTCGGCAGGCGACACGCAATATGGACGTTGCCGTAACGGTGGTTGGGTGCCAGTGTCGATGCGATGTGTAACAGCGGACGTGCGACCGAGAGAAGTTTGTCCCGACATCGAAAGAAGATCGAAATTCTTGCAATAGGCCCAGAAGCTGGGAACGCTGGACCGACGTAAGGTTTTCAGCGATGGAGTTGCCAAATACATCAGCAGGATGACGGAATCAGACGTGGAAACAGCACTGATGGTACGGGAACTGGGACAAGTGCGAGTCACCGGGTACGTCCAGGGACTTGTGCGTCGTCGACGGGTTCCACTCTGCCGAGACATTCCCCTCGAACCAACGTAACAATGCACGGGAATGGGTTGGTCACAAAAAAATTACACCATCTTCCCGCTAGAGGGAACCAATGTGTAGATGTGAAGCAGCGGGCGCTAACGCTTACACTGGGGGCGGCGTTGACGCTGGCGCTCATCGCAGCGTTGCGCAGCAGAGAAAACTGGGGAGGCGCAGAGCACGCAGCGATGGAGCGGTGTTTCCTACTGGAACATGCCAATCGCTGCTAAATGGGCAATGAGAGACAGAAGACTTCCGACTGGACACAGAGACCCGCAGTCCGCTTTTAGTTAACGCGCACGCTGCGAATTTTTATTGTTCAACAACGCACAGGAGAAATCTCCCACCGGCACCACCTTGGAGGTCAAGATCCATTGCCACATATACGGGGTGGTCCAGTGAACGGTTGTGCAGCGCGAGCAGTCGGTTTTTTCAACCAAGAAACTCGCTAGCAGACGCTGCCTGCGTCGGCGTCGCGAGGCGAAAGAGGGGGGTGCGTAGGCGAGGAGAGAGAGGGGGGACGCGCATGCGCAGTGGGAGTGTGGACGCTGTGGGCAGGTATGCCTAGAGGAGAGAGGGGGAGAGCGTATTAGAGGAGAGAGAGGGGGGGACGCGCATGCGCAGTGGGAGTGTGGACGCCGCGGGCAGGGGATGCCTAGAGGAGAGATGGGGGGGAGCGTAGGAGGGGAGAGAGGAGGGGGAGGCGCATGCGCAGTGAGCGTGTGGTTGCCGCGTGGAGGGATGTCTAGAGGAGAGAGAGGGGGAGAGGAGGTTTTTTTATTTTTAATTTTTTTTAAAGGGTTTGCGCATGCGCAGTAAGTGAGGCCTCGAGGCACACCACCACCACCGGATTAAGCTTCGCCATAAGATGCTTCACATCTAAAAATAGCGGTGTTGCCCTGAGTTACTCGCGCGGTCGCGAAAGGTACCAGCCAACCCTTTCCTACTGCAACCACGTTCAGATGGCGAAAGGAGTGCCACTGTGTCGGAGAGACCGGCGCAGTAGACCGACACAGCCGTTGACGAGCTTGGAGGCACTGTCGTATCATCTTTGACGAGGATCTTGCTCAGTGCCGAGGGACTGTCTACTGGCATCAAATGTGAGAACGGTGAGACTTCAATTTCGGCGGAGGCACAATGAATGACGGCGTCGTGGCGGGAGAGAAAGTCCCATCCCAGGATGACGTCGTGGGAGCATGCAGTAATGATGATGAACTCGACGACATATAGAACGTCCTGAATGACGACGCGAAATCTGCACACTGCTGTAGGATGAATACTCTGCGAACTAGCTGGTACGGAGGGACATCCCAGAAAGTGGCGTCGTCACTTTTCGGAGTAAGCGGCAAAGTTTTGGGTCCATAACGGATACGGCAGCTCCAGTATCGATAAGGACAGATGCGCGAACACCGTCCACAAACACGTCGAATGACATTCGATGGATTTCCTCTGAGGGCTTTCACAGTTCGATAGCGTCGCAGCCCTTGCCTCGTGGACTGCGACGACTAGTTTTCCCTGCTCTTGAGCGGCCGAACTTGGCCGCATGGGTGACAGGGATCGTCGTCGTGGCGACGTGGACCTATGAGGAGATGCGGCTGGGTGAGACCTCGGTTGGCATAGACGGGGCTGAGTCGTGAAAGGGACGGCTCAGCTGGCCAGCGGCAGGTGACGGGACAGGAGGCGGTTGCACCCGAAAGCAATAACGCGCAACGTGACCGGCGTAACCGCATGCAAAGCCGATGGGCCGGTTGTTGGGTGTGCGCCATCGGTTCGCCGGGGTAGGTCCCACCCATGTTGCAAGACCCGACGGACGGAAGGGCTGCTTGAATGACTGCATGGTGGGCTGAAGTCGAGGCCTAGGGATGACGTCAGCATACGTAGCCGGCACACCCGCTTCGGTGGACGGAGGTCGAGCGGCGGCTTCGGCGTAAGTCAGAGCTGCGGCCGCCGGAAGGACTTGAGGCGGTCTGGTGACAACTTGAGCGTAACTCTGGGGTGAAGGAGCGGGAGGTTGTTGGTGGTACGCTGGCATGACCTCCGAAATTTCTAGCTCAATCGCTCGGCGGAGGGGAGGAAGAAGGGTAGTCGCCGATTGTTGAACGGCCGGCGGGTGGGCAAAGGCCAGGAGAGAGAACTGCCGTGCGATTTCCTCGCGGATGAACAACTTGAGCTCTGGCAGCAACGCCGCCTGGTCAGAGGTGGCCACCAAGCCAGCAAGCTCTGCATCTCTTGAAGCGGAGCGACGGGTCATCGAACGCTGCCGGCGGAGCTCCTGGTAGCTCTGGCATAGCGTTATGACCTCGGCCACTGTGACAGGGTTTTTGGCGAGCAGCATGGTGAAGGCATCGTCGTCAATACCTTTCATGACGTTTCGGATCTTGTCAGACGCAGACATGGTTTCGTTGGCTTTCTTACACAAGTCGAGGACATCCTCGATATAACTGGTGAATGACTCACCGGCCTGCTGAGCACGTTCGCGTAAGCGCTGTTCGGCTTTCAGCTTACGAACGGCAGGGCGGCCAAAAACGATGACGGCGGTCTTGAAATCGGACCAAGTCCCAAAATCGGACGCGTGGTTGTTATACCAAAAACCTGCTACTCCCGCAAGATAGAACACCAAGTTGGTCAACTTGCCGTCATCGTCCCAGTTGTTGGGGACGCTCACGCGCTCGTAAAGTGCGAGCCAGTCCTCCACGTCGGTGCCATCGGCGCCAGTGAAGATGGGTGTATCGCGGATGCGTGAGACACCGGGACAAGGGGGGCGGCATAAGGCGAGGCGTTTGCTGAGAAGCGTCTTGGGGCATGGTAGGGTACGAGACCGAAGCTCCACAGGCATCGAATGGGAGCACAGCACTCTCCACCAATTTGTTAAGGCGTTTATTTGCCGGTACTCAGAGATACTGTGTAATGGCGACAGTCACGGCCAGGCACGAACTCTCAGCGCGAGCGGCGTCCTTTTTGCAGATGACCCACTAGAAAGCTCTCAAGAGTGCAACCCATTTCTAGGTTCCAATGCATCGCTACAACCGCGACCACTTTGGTAAACGAAAATGTGGAGGACGCTTGAGCTTCGCCTGAAAGAGTACAACGTGATAGCGCAATTTGGGCTACTAAGTCATACTTCGTTTTTCGAATAGGTGAAGTGCCCAGTACATGTGCCCGTAAGGTGCCACGCGTTCGTGCACACTTTGTAATGGGTGGGCGGGTTTAATCCACCCGTTCGTTGCGCAATTTACATGTCTTGGCGCCCGATGCGATTGCACGCTTCTGCCACGCAACATTACAGGCGTGGAGGAGACCCATCCCACTACATGACATTCTTGCAGCGCTTTTTTCCGAAGCAGTTTCAAGCACTAGCGTAGCTTCGTGGTAGAACACTTGCTTGCCTCGCAGAAGGCTTGTGTTCTATTCTCATTCCGACCGTAAATGTTTTGTTATTAATTTATTCGCATCTATCTCGAATTTTCGCTCAAAGACAACGCCAATTTTTCACTCACGACCAACGACGCCGACGGCGGCATTTCTGCTAAACGAGCTTTTAACGCTATGTCGTTAATACGACAACACTCACTTGGTGACCTGGAAAAGCTTTTCGTCGTCCCAATGCGGGTTGATAGAAGCCAGCTGACTGGCGATGCGATTGTGCTCCCTCACCCACAGAGTTTGCATCGATAGTATGCCAGCTTGTTGGTTGGCCCGGATGTCTCCTGCAATAGATGCACGGCAGGTTCATTCACTCTTAATCTGAGCGACTAAAATTAAATGAATGAATCATTCCAAAGACAAACAAAATGAAGAAATACAGCGGAGAGAACAAGTAATTTAAGTTTATCTCAGAAAACGTGTACGTACACAACCACGCTCTCCAAATAGGGCTTTCAGTCGGGCGACAAACCACGGAACCACAAAGCGGCAAGGAGGAGAAAATTAAAAGAATCTTTATTTCAACGTCTCATCAGTAATCACACAACAATCTGCACTCGCCTACATGATTAGTGGTGACACGTGCGTGCTCTGTGCTGTATCTTTGCATGCTGTGCCCTCGGTTTTTTATCGATCTACTGTGGGATCGCAAATAAAAGCATTAGCTGCAATTTAGCGCTGCGTGTTTGTTCCCTTCTTCTCTTTTCCTGTCGTGATGCACTACGTCATATGAATCACAAATCCTAACCAACTAGCCCGGCAATGTGCCTTAGCAATTCTCTGTATATAGCACAGTATGGACAGTATGTACTATTTAGTTTCGCTCGGGAGACGCATCACGTTTTAGCGTTGTGTATGCCAGCGGGGCACACAGTGGTGGAGCCATGAGTTTACATCTAATCGAGAAACTGTGTTCGCCATTGAGGTGGTTGGAATGTCACTTCTATCGCGGAAACCAGTTGGCTCAGAGAGAGCTGCGTTCTTTAACTATCGCATTGTGCGGAAAGAGCATGCACGTCCATCAGAGTTCTAAACTGGAATGGTTGCTCTTCATGTAACACCCCCTGAATGGGGGCCCTTAAGGAAATAAAACTGAACTGAACTGAACTCTATAACAAAGAGGAACAAGCAGCTTCAGCAACGTGACCTACAACTAAAAACTACCGCCAGCAAAGGTTTCTCGTTGGCGAGGAACCTAGAGCGTTCAGAGTACATCAGGACAGTCACTCGTGCATCAGCGTAATGCCTGTTTCTGTGCGTTACTTTGAATTGCGCTTCTTAGCAAATCTTTTCTTTTTTTTTTTGCGGACAGCGGTGGTTTGATTTGAATATTTTTGTGCGGTCTACACGTTTTCTTTTTTTTTTAATCTCAATGACTTGCCCTTATTTAAATTGGAGCATGGTGCGAAAAATGCATTTAAATGCAATGAAGAACAGTTTGCGGGCCTCATTGTGAGTGCCGTGTTTACTGACCTCCGGTCAGTGCCCTGTTTGTATATTTTCTCGAAAGCTTCTGTTACTCGTTAATTTGTTCAGAACCATTGGCGAGCTGTGAACGCATCCTACAGGTTGCACTAAAAAATAGAAAAAAAAAACACCCTCGTTGAGAACAAATGCATGCTCACCGGCCCTCGAACAAAAGGCGTTCTGTTCCGGGAGGCTGCAGCTGTCGGCGTAAGGAAGGACGCTGTCTGGCATGTATTCGGTGCCGTCAATGTCCTGACTCAGCATAAGACCTGCGTCTCGCGAAAAATAAAGAGCATCGTCATGAAAAAAATAAAGTGTAAGACTTGTGAGTGATCGTTTCTCTGCGTGACGTTACGTGCCACATTTATGAAGCCTTTTCATGGAGTTATGGCACCGGAAGCTTCAGTAAGCGCCTCTCAGCCTAAGATTTCACCGTTCCAACGCTGTTACGCGTGTGGTCACGTACATCCAGGACGAAAATTTCCATGAGGCAGGCGGCACAAGCAAGTGCCAATTATGACTCTAAAAGCACGAGACTGTTCCAATTCAACGAATACCTGTGTAGGTTACGGAAACTACACCAGAGCTTGAAACATTTAATTACAGATTGCGTCCTTAGGCTTTGTCAGACTATAGCTTCTCAGAAATTTCGTGTCCTGGCCACTTTTGTACCCAGCAGCACATCACCGCTACATAGAAGTTGGCCAAATTTATTTAACTTAAAGGAAACAACGTTTCGAAGTCTGTGCCAAGCAGTGATGTACACGTTCCTCTAGAGCAGGAACGAAAGCTCGTTCCTCGTTCCTCCCCCATTTTGGAACGAGTTCCCGTTACAAGTTCCTGTTACACGAAAGGAACTCGTTACAGTTACACTTCGAAAATTGGAACGTGTCGTTCCATTAACGTTACATTTCACCTTTTAATAAAAATTTGGTGTCGGATAATCCTGACGCGAAATAAAGCGACCAACTTAAGGCTGACATCGAGCTACATATATTATGGGAATTTGAAATCGCCGACAGCAGGTTATACGTAGGTAAAAAGAATCGAAATAAACGCTCCGATAATAAGATTTTTTAGAGACCACCGGACATACTACAAGCATGTCTAACTGCAACTTTTGGGCTCGTCAGTTTCAAGTCCCACAGATGGGCGCTTCCCAAGTCGGTCTTCAAAAGTGCAATCAGGATATTGCACTTCAGATATTCAAATAGAAATCTCCATCCATGCAGCAATATAATTAAATTTCTTCCACAGGAAACCGCATAGAAAGGGTCAATAATTAGGCGTTAAACGAGTGGTGATTCAACATTTCAGTGTCAGTAGAAAATAAAGTCCAGGATAAACATTTATAACTTAATGAAGTCCCCTGCTCGCAATCAGCCAATATATTTCTGTGTATTTCTCTCTTTGTCTTTCTATCTCCTTCTCTCTTTCTTCCGTTTCTCTCTCTATAGTCGTTTTCTTTTTTTTCTCTCTCTTTCTTCCCTTGGTTTCTATGTCTCTCTTTCTTTCCATTCCTTATTTTCTCTCTCTTTTTATACTCGTTCCACCCTCCTCCTTTCTTCCTTCTCACCCTCACTACCCTTTCTTACATCCTTGCTATACCATACTTTATTATACAAAGCTATGCTATGCTCTGCTAGCTTGCGCTCATGTTGCAGAGAAACGCATAGCCAATAATTTCCTCAACGTCCCGCTTCACTAGGATGGTCCCTCAGCTAAGCGATATATACAAGTAACTGGAAAGTCAGCCAGACTGGTATTTACATTGGTGAGGTGCTTATCCTTACCGCCGTTGTGTGTATGATTGGAACAAGCTGTTGCTTGATATATTCGCTCTAGAGATGAACGCTGATTCTTTAGTGCTATCTGTTCGTCATGAGCCGCGATACGAGCAGAATGAACATGTAAGTTCTCTGTCTGTATTGAATTGATTCAAAGTGTCATGCCTATCGTATGATGAATAAATGCCACGAAAGAAAGAAAAATTACTGCAGATCCACGAAGTGAATGCTGATGATGGAGCGAAGCTCCTTAGAAGCCAGTCTACGTTATTTTATTTTACTAAGTGTAGTGCCATTCATCGATGCGCTAGCGCTGCACGGTCTAAAAGGCCCGACCACACGTACCCGTTGCAGCGTGCCAGCGCGCGTCTTTTTGACGCGGCGCTTCGCCCCTCTCCCTATGGAGAGAGAGGTCGCGCAGCTTCACGTAGCCACGTGCCCTCTCCCTCCATTGGGAACGGGCACAGCACCGCGTCAAAAAGACGCGCGTCGCACGCTGCAACGGGTGCGTGTGGTCAGGCCTTAAGTATGAGCGGCTTGCGAGAAATACATCGCGCTGTACACGACTTGTATGCGCGCTCTAGGTACGATCGGCGCGGCGCCGGCGCAACACCTGCGCGCGGTCATTATGCGCGCTTCGTGCGCTCTGCGAACGGTTCTGCGCATGACGTCATGACCTTGATCGATACGCTTGCTGAGAGAGGGCTTCGGAGCGGCGCCGCACCTCTTCCGACGGGGAGCTACGACGACGAAGGCGACAACAGACATCGTGTGAGCCTAAGGAGCTTCGCTCCTGAAAAAAAATCACAGCATATCCACGGGGTGAATGATGATGAGTGGGCGAAGCTCCGGAGGTTCATGACTCTTCCGTGAAAATTCGCCCATTATGTCATCATGAAAGACGTGAGAACCAGTGTGTAAGCGCACACTGGTTCCCGCACAAGCAGCTTCCCGCACACGCGCAGCCTCGGGATCTGCCAGCCTGTACCCCGCACATTTCCTCGCCGCTTTCCGGGCTCTCACAGTTTCTGGATCCGCTTCTCGGCGTCGCCGTGCACCTTCTGCCAACGTTACTAGAATTAGCTTCAGTTTGAAAGCTGCGCGGCGGCGCGTGTCCCCTTTCCGCCTCCCGCCGCGTGGTGGCGCTAGTAAAACGCTTGGCCCGGCTTCCCGGCTCATCGAAGCACGTTGCGCGAATCGTTGTTGTTGGTGCTGTGGTGGTGTGCTTTGTTCATGTGCTTTATTCATCATGTTCGAGTCGTCTGACGTTATAAGTGGCATTGTATCGTGACCAACCGACATGCCGCGTTGTTTCATAACCGGCTGCAAAAGCGGTTACGATTCTCAAAGATCCGCCGAGAAGCGGCATTTCTTCCGGGCGCCTAGAGATTCTTCACGTCTTCAAGTGCGGCAGCGTGCGATTCCACGACTGGACAAGCAGCTCACAAGTTCTTGCGTTGTGTGCGATCTCCATTTCGAGGACAGTGACTTAGTGAAGGAGTTCGTGCACAACATAAACGGGGACGTTTATGTTGTGGGGATTTTCAGCTCTGCGCGGGAGCGTGGAAGGTGCACCAAGTGCTGTGCTTGTTGGTGTTGAATATACTTTAGGAGGACGAAAGAAGACGGTAGCTTGAATAAGGCCAAGTTGCGTGATCTGATTGAGGCTAGGATGCGTGACTTAACCACAGGGCAAGGGGACTCCCACCAGCACGAAGACAGCGACCACGTGGATTTCAAAGGAGAAGTAGACGAGAACATCCTGTACTATTTGTCAGGATATGTGGTTAATAAATTCACAAAAACCACCACCTGCTCTTCGTGCATAGGAGACATACGCTCCACTGAGCCGGTTGTAGGCAAAGATGCTTACCTCACTATTTACAGGAGCTTCAAGGAAGGATATTTGAAACATCCTTCGACAAAAGTGCTGCACTTTGTGAAAATTGTGAACCGCGCAGTTTCACATTCTTTGAGCGGGGATCAAATTACATCAGACATCTTTTGGGACATGCTTGATGAGCTGGAGATGGAGAACATCGATCGTCTTGGATGCGTAGAGCATGAGGCTGCCTTTACATGTCAGGTGCTGAATTTCATTACAGTTACCAGGATGCACTTCTACGCTAGGGATGTGAATCGCCGCCTTGAGAATAGCGAAAAAGCCGCCGTGGCAAATAAAAAGGCCCGTTTGCTGTAGATAAATGCGTTATCCATGGCCAAGTGGGCGCATAAAATTTTTTGTACTTTTACAGAGTTATAAATTACTTTGTTGAATCAAAACACAAGCTCTCTTTCATTCATTCGTCCTGACTCCCGAGCAAGCAACGAATACGCGAAATGAACGCGGAGTCTCGTAACTTACGCAAAGATGGGAAACGACATCGCTGGCCTTAAACTATGTCGTCAAATAAACAACTTCACTAAGAGACACCGAAATAACAAACGATGATTGGCTATTTTTGTGTTGGAACAGTTTCACTGAACGTCTAACGCGCCATTATAGCTGAATAGCACGTCAGTTCATACCCTCGCATTGCTCTTCGCATTACCGCAGATGTGTAGTTAATGTAATTTCTTCGCCATCCCTGAGGTCTGTACTTCAATCTTATCGTGGAGGAAATACAAATTCACGTGTTGCAAACGAAACGCACTGGAACGCGCTCGGAGCAGGCGGCCGCAGACAGCAGCAGAGGCAAGCGAACGCGGTTTTAGGGCCGAGAGAGGTGGCAGCGCCACCCCGCGAGAGGAGACGGAAAGGGGACACATTCGCGCGCGCGGCTCGGGCGGAGCTTGCAAACTGAAGCTAATCTAGTAACGTTGCCTTCTGCTTCGTGGGCTCGAACGTCGGGCTCCGTTTCCGGCGCCTCCGTGCCTTCTTCGTCGCTCATAGCGCGCTGACTGCCGAGCGAAAGAGGAGGCGCGTCAAGAGCGCCGCGCCACCCCAGCGGTCTCCTATCACACTAGAGCACGCAGCGGAGCCGTCTCCTACGCATCGGAATGGAGCGAGCCGCAGCGCCATCTAGTGATCAATTCACGTACTGTCACAGCGCAGCGCCATCTAGTGAACATTGTGAGAAGCAGCAGTGCCCATACATCTGAATGGAGCGAGCGCCGCAGCTTTTCATCATATATTCATCATATACAAGTACCGCCATCTAGCGGACATTCCAAGAACTAAACGAGAGGTGGCTACCTACAACTACATACATTGAGGACGCACGACCCACGGCTTAAGGAGCTTCGCCCCTAAAAACTTGATAGACGAGTGGTTACGACGCTCGCCTTCTGATCGTGGATAGGTGGTTCCGAATCTTGCCTCGCCGATAATTTTTTTTTTGCCAAGAATTTCTTTCTTTCTCTTTCTGTATATCTCTTCCTCTCGCTATCCCTTTTCACGTTCTCTTGCCCATCGGAGTTGTTGCATCCCACGTGTGGCAAAGCGGCCCACGTGTTCTGGGAGCGAAGCAGAAGAGGAAGAAGACGAAGAGAGTGTGTGTTGGTTCATGATGACGATAATTTTCTTTCTACGACAAATGGCAAACCTGGAGCATAGGAGCTGTGCTGTAAAAAATCAACTGTCCCTTCCGCACGCGGCTGGTCTCGGCGTCGCACGCTTACCTGTGCCTTCGGCGGGCGCCTTGGAGTGAACACCAGGATGCAGCATAGTCACGTGACAGGCGAGCGGTACATCATTGCGCCTTGCGCGGTCGCCCATCCGCCCTGTTCTGCATGATGTGCTGCGGTGTGCGCGCGCCTGTTTATTGCCGTGGAACGTTTACAGAAAGAACGCCGTTCCCTCTACCGTTCCTTCACAAACGTAACGCGTTACCGTTACAGTTCCACCTATACTGAATGGAACGGTGGCGTTCCTCCGTTCCTCCCAAAAGGAACTAGTTCCTGGAACGTCGTTCCTTGGAACGCCGTTCCGTACAACACTGGTGCCAAGCAATACTCCTTAGGTGCAAGCTCCGGCCGCTTCTGTTTGTCAAGGTGAAATCCTTAGATGCCTCATCAAATGCGAAATTTGACCGGCATCCCGTGTCGGCGTCTCCCGTCTGCGGCTTCATCACGAGTGATGCAAAAAACCATGGCGTGATGACGTCAACATAAGACGTCATGATTACGTTACGAATGTCATCCCGTGACATCGCAGCTTGGTCACGCGTGAGCCGATCACGGAGGACGTGCAGAACGAATGAGGCGCCTCCGTTTCTAGAGGCAGTGCAAAACCACGCCAGGTGCAGGAAGCTCTCGAAGCGTGGCGGGGCCGGATCACTGAATCGAGTAACGTGAAAATTTTGGCGAGTTGGTGATGCATGGTGAACCACTTTTTTTTCTTGCTTCCTTTTGTTTTCTTCTTCTGTGCCGCCCATGCATGTGCATTTGGGAAGAAAATATTCTCTAGTTGTGAGTCAGCGCTTTGTGTGTCCTTCTTCCGATCGTCCTCGT
>JALIZH010012498.1:0-19160 GCA_030522465.1 Rhipicephalus appendiculatus
TGGCACTTTTTAACGTCGGTCTGCAAAGGCGCAGTCAGGATACTGCACTTCACATATTCAAATAGAAATCTCCACCAATGCACCAAATAACGGAACTTCTTGCACAGGAAATCATCGAAAGGGACTATACTTTGGCGTTTAATTAGTGCTGATTGAATATTTGTGAGCAGAAAATAATGTTAGGATACACATTTGCGCCTTAGTAAAGTCCCCGGTTCACAGTTAGAGAACATATTTCAGTATATTTCGTCTTCTCTCTTTCTATCTTTTGCTTTCTTTCGGTCCTTTCGTTCTCTGTATTTTTCTCTTTCTCTTTTTTTATATATTTTTCGCTATCTCTCTCTCTCTCTGTGTCTCTCTGCACGTTCGGTCGCCTTGTATCTTTTTTTTTCTTCTTTGTCTCTCTATACTCGTTTTCCCCTCCTCCTCACCATCACTTCTCCTTTCCGTCCCTTGATATACTGTACTCTACACAGATATGCTATACACTTCTAGCGTGCGCGCATGTTCCAGAAAAACGCATAGCCAGTAATTTACTCAATATCCTACTTCATTAGTATATGGTCACTCAGCTAAAAGATGTGTACGAGCAAATGTAAAGTCAGCCAGAATGGTATATTGCGTTGGTGAGGTGTATATCCTTACCACCGTTCTAGGGTATAATGGGAAATGGCGGTTCTTTGATGTATTCACTCTAGAGATGAATGCGAATTCTTCAGTACTATGTGTTCGTCGTTGCGTCGCGATATGAGCAAAATGAACATATTAGTCCTCTGTCTGTATTGAATTGCTTCAAAGTGCCATGCCTATGTTGAATGAATACCACGAAAGAAAAAAAAACTAGATAGTCGAGTGGTTACGACGCTCGCCTTCAGATCGTGGATTGGCGATGTCGAATATCGCCTCACCGAAAACATTTTGTAGCCAAGAATTTATCTCTTTCTCTATATCCCTTGCTTTCGCTCTCTCTGTACTCGTTCTCTCGCCTCACCAGAGTTATTGCATCCCGCGCCAGACAAATCAGCGCCCGTGTTCTGGGAGAGAAGCAGAAGAGGATGGCGATGACGAAGAGAGTGCGTGCCGGTTCATGATGATGATAATTTTCTTTCTACGACACATGGAAACCTCGAGCATAACATCTCTGCTGTAAAAAAATCAGCTGTTCGTCCCGCACATGGTCAGTCTCGGTGTCTTTCGCTTTCCTGCGCCCCCCGGCGGGCGCCTTGAAGTAAAAACCAGGATGCATCCTAGTCACGTGATGGGCGAGCGCTGCATTTTCGAGCCTCACACGGTCGCCCACCCGCCCTGTTCTGCATGATGTGCTGCGTGTGTCCGCCAGTTGAATGCCGTGGAACGTTTACAGAAGGAACGCCGTTCCCCTCTACCGTTCCCGCTTAAATGTAACGAGTTGCCGTTACAGTTCCACTGATCCTGAATGGAACGGTGGCGTTCCTCCGTTCCTGCCAAAAGGAACTAGTTCCTGGAACGTCGTTCCTTGGAACGCCGTTCCGTACAACACTGCCGAGAGCACAGAGAGGCTGCTTAGCAATGGCTAGGGCAGGTGGTGTCTGTCGCCCAGGTTGACAGACATTCCTTAAGTCATGGCCGAGAGCACAGAGAGGCTGCTTAGCAGTACCTAGGTAGGTGGTGTCTGTCGCCCAGGTTGACCCCATTCCTTAATCTTGCTTGCATGTGTTTGGAGGGGGGGCTTAGTCCGTCCTTCCTTCCCGCGTCCCATACCACCACAGCGCATGCGTGTCCCCTCCCCCTAGCCTCTACTCTAGGAACCATCTACTCTACGGAGCAGCGCCCGCGTCCCACAGCGCATGCATGTCCTCTGCCCCTCTCTCCTCTAGGAATCCTCTACTCTACGGAGCGATCCCACACCCCCACAGCGCATGCACGTCCGTTCCCCCCTCTCTCTCTTCTCCTACGGTCCCTCCCCCCCGTCCTTTCCTCTAGGAATCCTCTACGGAGCGGCGCGCACGACAGGTGGTGCGACAGCTGCAACTCCGCTGGGAGCGCCACGGTAGTTCCGCGGTATGAAAATGACGGAGCGCGGGCGCCTCATTCTCTCTCCTGTGCAGCGCCGCGATGAGCGCCCGGACCGCTGTCGCGAAATGAGAGCGGCGACGTTCCTCCCTCTGAAGCTAATTATCTCCCCCGCTGCTTCGCATCCACACATGGTTCCCTTTAGCGGGAGATGGGGGAGTTTTTTTTTTCTTTATTTGATCGACAAGTACCGGCAGTTGTCCGTTTTTTTTTTTTTTTTTTTTTGCGTGAGTGCGTGACTATATTCTACAGAGCTACCATCATTTTCTACATATGCTATCGTTTCTGTTGTCTGTATTCGCAATGTCAAAGTTACAAGGCATGCTATTTTCAGTGTTGAAAAAATGAAACCAAGGAATGCTTATACCTGAATTCGATATTTGTATGTATATTAGTGTTAAATAGAAGAGGAACCACGTTCCGTGCACACGTATGCGTACCCGGGTCTTCCATAAATGCGTCTATATCTCTGCAAAATGCACCTTTCAGGAGACAGTTGCTATAAGATTATGAAGTTTTTCTTTCACGTTTGTTGCACCTTTCTCGATAAAGTGATAATATTTTTTGTTTTTTTTTTTAAGATCCTAATATTTGTGACGAATATTGAGCGAACTACATTGAAAGTGTTCACTGCGATTGTATGTGGGCTCTGCTAAAACGAGAACTTTAGAACTTACCAAATGCAGGACTGCATATATGCATGCATTTTGTTTTTGTTTCTTAATGATTGCTTTATTTTTTTCTATTCTAACAACCAAGTCGAAGGGGGTAGTCATCACCAATAAATGGCCACAACTCCTTTATTTATTTATTTTATTTCAATAAAACAAAATCTAGCCACAAGAGAAGTTCTTTAACCAAGCATTTATGAATCGAAAAATGTTATACACGTAACGCACTACTCGTGATACGATACTTGAACAGCGCTGCTGTATTTCCATTTATCGTAAACCCGCTTACGAATATTCCATAAAAACCATGGATTTAAGAGACCCGCGCACGCTTTACGGGTTAGAGATGCTGATCTTGGCGAGTGTTTCCTTTCAAGACGCTCAGTGGTTGACTGTATCCCGGCAGGAGCTGCGACTCCTCGATGATGCTGCAGACGCGAGGCGCGTCCTCTGCCGAGGTCCTGTAGTGGACCGGCGGGAAGCCGATTCCGTTGAAGCCGCACACTTTGATTAGTCCATAGGCGCCGACGTTGTTAACTCTTTCGTTACCGTGGGAAAATGGGCAACTTTTCGTAGGTTTTTGTTGGTATTTTTTTGTAATAAGTAATAAAATGGTTATACTGTAATGCAATACATCAAGAGAAAGCTAAGTAAATGTACTTTTGACGTGTGTAAGTTTAAAAAACTGAACTTGGAAACTAATATGCAGAAAAAAATCGTTAAAGGTAACATTTCTTGCAAATTTGAAAGAACATTTGCAATTGTATGTTTACTACATAAAAAAGAAGTAAATCTGAAAAATATTCTGAAATATACAAATTGTTTAGATAGGAGACATCTACCTAACAGAAAAGCTTCACTGACCTAGCTCAACAACTGCACGAGTTACACTTGTTTACTTGTTGCCCAGTAGAAAGTGTCTAGTTCAGCCAGGTTGCACAGTTTTTTCTTTTTATTGCACAAATTTCTCACACACAGAAGCACAGTAAATATTAGTAAAAAAGGGAAAGAAATGGGCTATTGAACCATGTATATATGGACATATTGCGCTCTATGGTTGCTCAAGAAAAAAATCTTAACTGGGAAATACAGTGTTGCAGACGGCGCCAGAACATCGTTATGTATGACTTCACTACACAAAAAATATGTGGAATTGTGTAATTAAAAAAAAGCTTCTTGCATCCATGTGAAAGAGAAGCAGCCAAATGATCGCTTCCAGATGCAACAGAATCGCCAGAAAGGCGTCATTCGCGCGAGGGACCGGCAACAAAAGCGTGTGCCATCTTCGTAAACAGGCGGAGCGAACCGCACAATTGGAACCGCCGCTTAAATCTCCGCCGTACGGGAAAAATACAAACTACGCAAAAAATGAAAGATTGGTGCCTAGAGAATACGACAGAAGCCGCTGCAAGTCCATAGGAGCACTCATATTTTAAAAATAGCTTGTGGCGCGTATGGGTCACCGGTGACCCATGTCCTATGGACACGGTAACGAAAGAGTTAATGAGAAGCCACTCGCCCACGGACACCTCGAAGAAGGGCACGCGATCTTCGAACTTGTCCATGGGGTGGCACGTGGCGCCCCACAGCGTCGTCAGTTGGTTGTAGGGGCGCTTGTGCGGGGGCTGTAAAATCATTCGTCCTTATTGGCGGCACGAGCAATGAGTGACTCTCTTGTTCCTCTTCCAAGCACTTAAGGTCAAACAATTATTTCCGGTTTTCCGAATGCTACTCAGAAAACCTGATTTAAAAGAAAAACGTGCGATGCGCGGGGCAATGTTATCGATTCGGACTTTTTACGCAACATGAAGGCGACGGCAAAAACCCGTCGAGAGTGTCCGCTATAAAACTGGCACAAATGCTGCTGCTTTTTTTGTTCAAGTCGAGAGTTGTATTGGATACATACGATATCGGAGCATACATTTACGTAAGCGGCAGTTAACTGTCAGGGCAATTAATGAAAATTAATTGAATGAGTTCATTGAAATAGAAGATGGTTCACTTGTGAGCAGCTGAGATAGTTTAGGCACCTGGCGGAACAGATCTCAACCACGGGCTTCTTTCTACGCGGCCTCAGGGATGCTCTTCGACATTTCGACGAAACACTAAGTTAAACCAAGGAATACACCATAGAACATGAATGCCCACGTTCGAGTGCCCTTACCAGACGCCGAAGTGTTTGGGGTTACCTCAATTTTTTTCCGAACACTGCTTTAGGTGCAACCTTTTTACGGATAGAAGGGTTAAAGGCACAGAATCCCTGCCTGACAGTAGAGGCCTGGCGCGTAGTTTTCATTCCACAGATACTGTCCCGCGCGAGAGCGAAAGGGGGCGGGCGAGGAAGAAAAAGAGGCGACTGTTAACTGGACAACACATGATGCTTTTTTGCAGCGGAGCGTCAGTACGTTATCTGTTAACAAAAAAAACTATGTTCATCGAGAACCAGCACGCGCGCTCTTCGCCCTTTCCTTCATCTTCGGCTTCGGTCACAGAACACGTGCGCCGATTGTGATAACTCTGATAGGTTAGAGCGCGAGTACAGAGAAAGAGAGAAAGAGAAAGGGGAAGATAGAATTTTCGTCAAAATACAGTTTCTTGATGGGATTCGAAGCCGCGCGTACCCACACTCCGATGGCGAGCATCGTAACCACTTGGCTATCCAGGCACGATAGCAAAGCATAGCATAGCCTGTATGGTATAATGGGAAAGCTAAGTGGTGGTGAGGAGGGTTGATGTGAGGATGAGGAGGAGGAAAAGAAGGAGGGGAGAGAGTGAAGCATATAGAAAGAAACGGAGAAATAGAATGAAAGAGAGATAAGAAAGACAAAACAGACAAAACGAGCGAAAAAGAGAGATATAGAAGAAACAGAAAGAGAAGAAAGAGGGGAAAAAAAAGAAAGAGAAAAAATTCACGGACGATTACGATACTGCCTAATGCGAATTCAGAGCGCAGCTTCGTGTTGGGGCAAGGCCAACTGTATCTAATGTTTCAACTTTCCGCAAGGTATCGACTAGGCCATAAATCATAATTTTTTTTGTGGAGTAGGACTGCCCCCAAACGCCAGTCTTTCTGCGGATAAGCGAGGTACCCACTACACATCTGTAAGGTTTTATGGGCACTTTGTTGATGCTGCATGGTGCTGATGACGATGAAGAATTGTGGCTGCGCACTATGCAGGAGGATGTGAAGCAGTAAACCACACACTCGTTGCGCAATCAGCATTGTGTGATGACTGGTTGTTATTTTACTCTTCTTCCACGCTATATCGCATAGGTTAACACGGTTCCTTGGATGGCATGACGACTGTATAGGGTCTGTTTGCAAATTAGTTTCAAGCACCCGCATGGCTCTGTGGTAGAATACTCGACTGCCCGGATTAAAATTCCATTCCAACTTGGTTATTTCTATCTTATTCATTTTTTTCGGCTACTTTTTCACGTCTATCGGTTACGCCACTGACGGCGACGGCCTCGGCAACGGCGACGCCACTCGACGAAGGAACGAGCACCAAAGAGCTGCTCTCAATAATAAATAGAAACAAGGAAGGCCGTCCTGCTACGCTGCTCTATACGTAGGCGGACTAGCAGGAACTAGTCCGCCCACGTAGGGAGCTTCGAACTCCTTTGGACTGAAGCACGTTTATTGTAAACAGAAAGCGTTAGGGAGACGAACTTTCTTGAACTATACGTACAACATTAAATACTTAGTTGTGTACCCCGGTTTACTGAGCAAAACCTTAATGCAAGCACAGGCAAACAATCTTTACAGCTTCCTTCCCATTTTAATACCAGTGGCGGTATTTTCAGCTTTCTTACAGCTCTACAGCTACAAAATCCGCGCTATGACTAAAAAGAGAAAATAACGTTCTAATTCTCGTATTTTTGTATGCATTACGATCGTGGTAACAATGACATTTCTCAGCAGAACGTATCTCTGACGAGACATTGTGGATCGATTTGATTGCGTTTAGGTGTTTTACAACAGAAGTATCAAAACCTGGGGGCACGGAAGTGCCATGGGGATTTTTCTTACGCTGAGTGGTTGATAGTTGATGCAGAGGCCCTCGTAGACTTCTACTTCCCGGGGAATGGAGTTCTCTCTGCTATCGTTTATGTAGACGTCGTGGTACAGACGGAGTTTTCCTGCAAGCATGAAACAAAAAAAAGTTGTTTCTGTACGAATGACAGTTTTTAGAAGAGGGAATGCGTTTATTCTTGCTTTTTAATGCCGGCAATTACGCAAGACACATATAACTAGATGTCTATAAGAAGCAAAACGCAAAAACAGCTGAGTATTAAAGTCTAAGTGCCCGTCAAAAAAAAACCAAGTGGTCATAACAAATATGGAGTCTCCCGATATGGCGTTTCTCGTGATTATATTATGACATCGGCATGCACAACCTCGTAATTTAATTTTTAAGCGAAGCCTTATAACTCACATATTTCATTGGCCCCATCGTACTGGAAAAAAGCCCGGCACCGCACACGTCAAGCTCCGCTTGCCCCTTTTCCCTTATAGGGCAAACCCTCCTGAATTTTCTTTCTTTACAACGTTGCAGTTGTGGCCAATACTCCAATATAAGTTTGAAAACAATATCGTTAGGTTACAGTGTTCTTCGATATGGTGTTACGGCGTTCGGTCACTGTGCGATTCGTTGGAAAAATAGATTGAACTCTATCCTTCGTTCCATTTTGAAATTAATTAGTTATGATTTAACACTGCCCTCAGGCACAGATCTTTTTTAAAGCACTGCGATGCTCTAACTTTGATGCCCTTCTGACTGAGACGGCTGTCCTGAGGCATTTTTGGTCTAACAAATATAAAGTTTCTTACGTCCCTTCTCGCACCCTCCGACCTAAAAACCGTTTTCGGGTGATTCGCTGCTCCACCAGATATGGTCAGCGCACTCGCAGCTACTTCATACCGTCTTGCTTAAATCAACTACCTCCAAGTGTCTTTCGTGCAAAAATAAAAATTCAAATTGAAGCAACTTCTTCGTCGCATTAATCTTTAACTCCTTCGTGATATCTGCACTTTTCCTTCGGTGCATGTCGCTGCGGTATCACAACTTTAGTGTAACGATGTTTTTTTTTTTTTTTTTTTTAGGCTGCGCATAGCTGTCGGCGTACTAAAGGAATTAAAATTCATTTTTTCTTTGTTTCCGTACAAGTTCGAATGATGTTACAATGCTTTATCATGTGTTCTTTTGTGCTTCTTGGTTTTTACGCTTATCTCCTTTTATTATTTTTTTTTCTCTTCTATATCACCGAAAATCTGTTGGTGTCCTATTGTTATACTGTAGCTATTGCAAGTACGAATTGTTAACTCTTACAAGGCTAGGTGACGTCGCATGTAATAGCAACAGTTTTATTTCCTCATGCATTGCTGTACACGCGGTTCGATATTTCGTAGGTATGCGCGAGAAAAAAAAATGAAAAAAAAAATGTGCATATTCTTGTGGTCTTAAGCTAAGCAATTCCTGTTGTCCGCTGTCTGTCAGCTCTGCCCCTCAAGCCCAATGTGGCTTTGGCAGTCCAATTCTATACTGCATTGTTCCTGTTTGAAAAGGTTAATAAAGTATTAATATTAATATTAAAAGGATGTTTATCGCGTCTCGTTTAAATTTCAAAGACCTTCCTTATGTCTCATGTTGTGAATACTAACTATTACTTCGATGTGATGCCATAACAGTTCTGCTTTTGAACAACCTACAAGCATAGTGATAAGAAGTTTCGCCGCCACGGCGCACTGACGACACGCTTCACCACGGTACCCCTTTCGCTAATCTCACTGCTAAACAGCCTCAGCGATGAAGATGACACATCAGTTATGTTACAAAGGCAGGGCCCCATAACTCGCGTAGGAGTTGTGAAGGGGGCCCTTATGTCATATACTGTTATACAGAGAGCGCGTGGGAAAAGTGTATGACGCTAGGAATCTGGGACATTCTGATCAGAGAAGGGAGGAGAGTATAGTGAAATGGCTTAGTGAAGTGAACGTTGTGAAATGTACCATCGACGCTCGTTTGCCGCGTCCTCTTGGCGACCACCTTGACAGCCAGTGTGTAAGATGACGTCACTATGAACTGCCCCGGCTCGGCGAGTATGTGCGTGCCGCCAGAACTCGGAAAGTGCTCGTCCAAGGCTGAGCGCAGAGTATCGCACACCTGCGCAGAGCAAAACACTGTAGTCTCTAAGTCCTCATTTCCGTTCACACTGCTCTGCAGTTGTCAGCATACGTCGAGCGCTACATTCATTTCTTGTAAAGCGTAAACACGTGCCTCCATCGGCAGCTGGTAGATCGCTCTCTCTACCTCTCTCTCTATCTGCTGTTACGCTTTGTGTCATGACTGACGTGTCTTAAGAAACAGTCATGTGCGTTATCACAGAAGTCTATGGTCATGTTACTTGTGGGACATGCCACTACATCGAACTCTCTTTCACATCCGTTCGCACTAACAGCGTGTACGTTAGCGTAGCCGGGATGGGGAGAGGTGCTGAAACCTATCCCTCACACCGAAGTTCTTTAATTTCGAGTGAGTATATATATACACGCACACACGCAAACACACTCGCGGACATATATAAAAAAGTTTGGTAAAACCTCTTCCCCCCCCCCCCTCCGCCCCACAAATAAAAGATAAAAAATTCCCCATCTCCCACTAAAGGGAACCATGTGTGGATGCGAAGCAGCGGGGAGATAATTAGCTTGAGCGGGAGGAACGTCGCCGCTCTCATTTCACGGCAGCGGTCCGGGCGCTCATCGCGGCGCTGCACAGGGGAGACAATGAGGCGCGCGCGCTCCGTCATTTTCATACCGCGGAACTACCGTGGCGCCCCCCAGCGGAGTATGCAGCTGTCACACCACCTGTCGTGCGCGCCGCTCCGTAGAGGATTCCTAGAGGAGAGGACGGGGGGACCGTAGGAGAGGAGAGAGAGGGGGGAGGGGACGTGCATGCGCTGTGGGGGTGTGGGACGCGGGAGCCGCTCCGTAGAGTAGAGGATTCCTAAAGGAGAGAGGGGGGAGAGGACGCGCATGCGCTGTGGGGATGCGGGACGTCGGAGCCGCTCCGTAGAGAAGAGGATTCCTAGAGGAGAGAGGGGAGCGGACGCGCATGCGCTGTGGGGATGTGGAACGCGGGCGCCGCTGCGTTGAGTAGATGATTCCTAGAGTAGAGAAAGGGAGTGAGCGTAGGAGAGGGGATGCGCATGCGCTGTGGGGGGGGGGTGGGGGGGGACGCTCCGTAGAGTAGAGGATTCCTAGAGGAGAGAAAGGGGGTGAGCGTAGGAGAGAGAGGGGGGAGGGGGACGCGCTGTGGTGGTGTGGGACGCGGAAAGGACTAAGCCCCCTCCAAACACATGCAACCAAGATCAAGGAATGGGGTCAACCTGGGCGACAGACACCACCTGCCTAGCCATTGCTAAGCAGCCTCTCTGTGCTCTCGGCCATCACTCTGATGACTGTAGTAGTGGTTGACGGCCTTCATATTACTACAGTGTTCTGGTTCGCATAATGGGTGCTTCCCTACTTCATGAAAGTGGCCGGACGCGGGACGGGGGACGGGGGACGCGGGAGGGACGGACAAAGCTCCCGGAGCATAGATGCTTCGCATCTAAAAATTTTTGGCTACGCCCCTCGTACATATAACTCTTTTTTGAGGATTAGTACTAGCTGAGACTGACATTCGCATGTATTTTGCTACACATTTATTACACTTAAAAGCACTGTACCCTTCTCGCTATTAAGCACTATATATATGTGCTTACCGTCGACCAATGTCATCAGCCTGCTTTTATCAATTGGTATTCATTTATTTTTTTTCAGAACCAGTTTGTTTATTGCACCATACATTCGTGAGGGACTTAGAGAGAGAGGACCCAAAGTTCAGGAACGCAATAGGCCGTGCTTACAAAAGAGCGCAAGAGAACTGCCAGAGAACCGAAAGAAGGTTTCGATGTTTGAGTATGGGCTAAGTCTACCTCGTATGTTACTTCTAAAGCTACCTGTTGTATTACACGCTCGCTTTAGCAGCGTTAACTTCAATTGTTTCCTAAGTAAACCAGCTTTCTTTGCTCAATCGCATGTAATTATCTGCCATTTACACGAAGCCATGGACATTGTCTATTTGAAACTCAGTCCTTACAGGGCTTAAATGGAAGAACAGGGCAAATTGCAGGACAATGACACAGCGCAGCGTTGTGTCCTGCGTGTTAAACTGTCCTGTATTTCTTTCCCTGTTCCGCAATAATATTGATGAACCAACTAGCCCACCTAATAACCGTTGTCCTTACAGGGACTACAATGTGTCAAGACTGCGGCGAAAAGCAACTTTCCAAGAGTAGATGATTCGTAGAGTAGAGGAAGGGGGTGAGCGTAGGAGAGCATAGGGGAGGGGACGCGGGGGGCCGCTCCGTAGAGTAGAGGATTCCTAGAGGAGAGAAAGGGGGTGAGCGTAGAAGAGAGAGGGGGGAGGGGGACGCGCATGCGCTGTGGTGGTGTGGGACGCGGGAAGGAGGGACGGACTAAGCCCCTCCAAACACATGCAAGCAAGATTAAGGAATGGGGTCAACCTGGGCGACAGACACCACCTGCCTAGCCATTGCTAAGCAGCCTCTCTGTGCTCTCGGCCATGACTTAGGGATGGGGTTAACCTGGGCGCCAGACACCACCTGCGTAGCCATTGCTAAGCAGCCTCTCTGTGCTCTCGGCCATGACTCTGATGACTGTGTTAGGGTTGACGGCCTTCATATTACTACAGTGTTCTCGTTCGCAAAATGGGTGCTTCCCTACTTCATGAAAGTGGCCGGACGCGGGACGGGGGACGGGGACGCGGGACGCGGGACGCGGGAGCCCCGAGCATAAGATGCTTCGCATCTAAAAGCGGCTTGTATCTGGCAACTCACAATGCAATAGCCAAGATATTAAGCCCATAAACATGTATCTGCAGAAGAGCTGGTATTTGGGCGAGATGGATGTAGTTGAACATGTTGAGTGGTTTCCAGCGCGATGCAAGTGACAACAGAGGGAAATAAGGGACACGACTAACTCACAACTAACTCACAAATGTCTCACAACTAACTTTATTCTTTAGAACTAACAGACAAGAGAGAGAAATGTTAAGTGAAAGGCAGGGAGGTTAACCTGAAGAAAATGTTCGGTTTGCTATCCTGCACTTGGGAAGGGATAAGGGGAATAGAAAGGTAAGGAAGGAAAGAAAGTGAGAAAATGTAAAAAAAAATATTTAAAAAAACATGGTTGATCCCTCCGTCATAGGAATCAGTATAACACGAAAGTGAAACGTGTCCTTACAGAAGTAGTTGAATGTTTACTGTACATTGATATAAGCGAGTTTGCACAATGCCTATTGGTGTTTGACAGTTATAGCACCGTTTAACGTGGATGCATCCACGTTGACGCTTGGTGGTACATCTGTATCCCGACGACTAACGTCCATGATCAATGATTAAACAAACCCTTGCGGTCATAGATGCTTGTGATAGAGAGAGAGAGAGAAAGAAACTTTATTGAAATGTCCCTGCTGGGGTCAAAGGTGGCGGGGGGCCGGGAGACGGGCCCCTCCGAAACCCCCTTCCTCAGGCGGCGGCCAGGCCTTGAATCCTGGCGGTGTCTTCGGCCAGCCGGACAGCGAAGAGCTGGTCCTCCGGGCACGTGCTGAGCAGCATAGCCTCCCACTGCTCGGCCGTGGTGATTGTAAATGTAGGGTTTGTGCTGTGTTTTATTGTGTGAGTAGCTGCGGGACAGGCCCATATGATATGGTCGAGCTCGGCGTGTGGTGCACCACACGCCTTACATTGTGGTGTGTGGACGGCGGGGTAAATACGGCTGTATAGTGAAGGACAGTGGAAAGTGCGTGTCTGTAATAAACGCCAAGTAGTGGATTGCTGCTTATTAAAGGACTTGTCTGGTGGTGGGTATTTAGGTCGGGCCTTACGGTAGTACATGAGGATTTCTCCGAAGGTAACCATTCTGTCTCTCGCATGGCCGGGAAAAGAGGAGACCATCATCTCTCGCTCAGCCGCATCGGGTAGCGAGGGCTGGTGCTCTGTTGAATGACGCGCCCGGTGGACGAGAGCTCGGGCGGCGTCATGAGCGTGTTCGTTCCCCGCGAGCCCCGAGTGGCCCGGAGCCCAGATGATCTCAACGCGGCGGCGACGTAAGACAGGTGTACTTGTGAGAATGCGGTGCGCCGGTTGTGAAATCAAGCCTTTGGTGAAGTTGCGGATGGCAGTCTTATAGTCGCTGATGATACAGGATGCTTCGGTTGTGGCGTAGGCTAGAGGGATGGCTGCTTCTTCGCCTTCTTCGGGTTTAGTTGCTCGAATGGAGCCAGTTGCGGCAATGATGTGCTGCGGCCCGGTGGCCACAGCGAGGGCCATGGCCCGATGCGTAGGATACTCCGCTGCGTCTACATACGCGACGTGTGTGGCTTGCGCGTAGCGCTTAGCTAGTTGCTTGGCGCGGTCGACGCGTCTTTCCGGGTTATGTTCAGGGTGCATGTTGCGTGGTATGGGGGGGGAATCACGAAGGTGTCTCGAATTTCCGGGGGCATTGGGGTTTTCTGGCCAAACTGTGAGACGTAAGGTATGCCGAGAGCGCACATGAGATGACGTCCTGTAGGTGTTTGACACAGTCGTTCGTAGTGCGATATACGTTGGGCTTCAATGAATTCGTCTATAGTGTTGTGAAGTCCTAGGTCATTGAGTTTTGCATTGGGCGTTGACATGGGGAGATGCAGCGCGCACTTGTAGCAGCGCTTGATCATTGTGTTCAGTTTCTTTTTGTCTGTAAGCGTAAGTTTCATAAACGGAGCAACGTAAATTATTCTGCTTATGGAGAAGGCTGTCACCAGTCGGATGAGATTGGCCTCTTTCATGCCGTGATGTTTATTGGCAATGCGGGAGATGAGCCTAGTAGTCTGGTAGACATGGTGGTGCAGTAGTTGCATCGTGTCCGAGTTGCCGCCATTCTGCTGAATTCGGAAGCCCGATACGCGAATAGTAGGGACTGTTCGTATAGCTGTGCGGTGAGAGCGGAATGAGAGAAAGCGGCGTGACAGCCAGAAGAGGGTCACTGATTGGACGCCGAAACTTGGGCTAAGGCAGGCTAAGGTCACCTACTCGCGGCATGTTAGAGTTATTGAACAACGCTGCCCGACCAGAGGGAAACGCAACGTGCGTCGTCTTTCCCGTTGGCCGACGCGGAGTTACGGCCACGTGAAGCATAGAGTTTCCTAAAATTAACTAGAGGGGACTCTGGCGCTGCGATCGTTCAGCCACCATGGGAATGATGGGTAGTACACAAATTTGATGGTAGTACACGGAATGATGGTAGTACACGAAGTCTTCGTGCTTCCGGCTTCGGAACGCACTTGTGGCTTTGTTTATTGTTGCGCTTTCGTTCTGTTTCGGAAAAAAAGAATGGACCGTTGGGAAACTTCGTGAACGTATTTGAATTCGTGAGCCTAAAATGGTCAAGGTGGTGAAGCGTAACTGCTAAACCTTTGCAGAACTTCGTATTGCGGCAAAGCGAATTCAGGCCACACGCAGCCAAAAGAACGAAGACTAGGCAAGACTAGGCAAATTTGTGTACTACCCATGATTCCCATGCTGGCTGAAGCGCCGTGTGTTGCAGCCCCCATTGACACTAGCGCCAGAGTTCCCTCTAGTGTATTTATAGGAAACTCTATGACGTGAAGCACTCCTGCGTCGCAGAGCTATTTTTGGTATGGACGGATGCTATGAGCGAGGTTTTAGGGGTAAGGTCGCCACCTGGCAGTGTGTTAATGCGTCGACAAAATTGCACTTTTCCTATTCGAAACGCTCCGAATGGGACGGACGAGTAGGAACGACGCTTTGAAGGAACTAATCGTGTATTTAACGGTCATAATGCATTACTTCACTTTAGCAAGAGCACTATGAGAGGACAGTGGTAGATATAAAAGGCTTGTTTTTAAATCCTACATAGTATGTGACCGTGGCGCAGTGGATAGCGTGCCCGGCATCGCTTCTCGCAAACCAAGAGGTCGCAGGTTCGACTCCCGTTGACTAAACTTTTTGTCTTCTAATCATGTGTATTTTTTCGACGTCATTTCCGTGACGGAAATACGTCACTCAAATCTTGGTGGACCCCGGCATAAAACACTTTCGTGTTAAAAAAAATACGCGCACACATACACTCAAGCACAGGAGTGTCATAGTCCGTTTAGCGAGAACTTAACGTTCGAGCTTCCAACTGGAAGGCGACAAAGGCGTTGCTGAAGTTTCTGAACTAACAAAAAGAAAGCCAAGGAAAGTATATGCTATGTTATTTGTTGCAGTTTTGACGTAAATGTGAAGAAAATAAAGTGGCAGAAAAAATAACTTGCCGCTGGCAGGGACCGAACCTGCGACCTTCTAATAACGCGTCCGATGCGTCCACTTTACTTTCTTCACATTTACATCATAACTGCTACAAATAACATACCTTAAATTGTCCTTGGCTTTCTTGTCTGTTAGTTCTAATTAATGATGTGTATAATAATGAAAAAACGAGCAATTACAATTCCCCTTCTTTGGTTCATTCATATCAAGGTTCTCGTTCTGGCAGACTGGATGCCTTGAGGTAGTATGCGAGGGATTACTGGTCAGCTTCCAGCTCGTAAGAATATCACGTGCTTCATGACGCCAGCAGGCAGAAAAAGAGTGTTGCACACTCGCCGTCATGGCTACTAGCGGTGCTAACACTTCCCGGTATAAATGCACATATATACCCCATAAAGTGGACGTGGGGATGACCGCCGCTGTAGCTCAGTCGGTAGAGCGTCGGACGCGTTATTCGAAGGTCGCAGGTTCGGTCCCTGCCAGCGGCAAGTTATCTTTTCTGCCACTTTACTTTCTTCACATTTACGTCAAAACTGCTACAAATAACATACCCTATACTTTCCTTGGCTTTATTTTTTGTTAGTTCTAATTAATGTTGTATCTAACAAAGAAAAAGCGAGCCCTTAAAATTCCCCCTTCTAACTAACTTTAATAAACTAGCCCATAAACACGTATTTTAAAGCACAACCTATATACCACGGAACCACATGCCAATGACGTGGTCAGAGGACAAATAAGAAAGATTAAAGGTGGACTAACCGAGAAGAATTCGTATCAGGTGACAAAGCTATTCAAAAAGAAATTTCTCTGTCATGCTTTCAGTGTCATGTTTACCAGGTGTCTTTCTCACGTGGCCACGTTTACATAGGTTAAGCGGGCCGCTGTTTGAATATTAGATTAGTTTGTGTGTGTGTGTGTGTGTGTGTGTGTGTGTGTGTGTGTGTGTGTGCGTGTGCGTGTGCGTGTGTGCGTGTGCGTGTGTGTGTGTGTCTGAGAGAGAGAGAGAAAGAGAGTGAGATCATGCGTACAACTGATACAAACTGGAATATATAACGTAAGTGCTGGATATAACGGTCTTGTGTTTTCTTACGTACACTGACTCTTACGTACGAGCTGACGATTCATCGAAAGAAGCTGCCCGTTTGCCCGAACTTGTACGTCGCTCCTTACTTGCATGAAGGAATCTCGCCTCCTCGTGCTTCCCGGAAAGCCTCCTCCGATGTCGATCACCGTCATGTTGATTCCCATGTGAGCACCGAGGTCGAAAAGGCGCCTTGACTTTTCAATGGCTCTGCGATATCTCTCACAATTCAAAGGATTTCCGCCGATATGAAAGCTGCGAGAAAAAAAAAAGAGGCAGGAAATAAAAGCAGGTTTGCCTGCTTTTGTACTTGTGTCTTGCGTATACTTGTGCAAGCAGTTGTACTTGTGCCTTAAGTACTACGAGTATACGAGTATTTTGAACGGACAGTGTCGACAGCCGACGGCCCTTGCAGAGAGTTTAGCAAGTGTACCGAGTAAACGAAAATGCGCCTTTCTCAACTTTGTAACTCCCTTGCTGCAGCGCCCCCCGGGCTAAGCGGGGTAATCATTCAGTAATGAATAAAGATAAAATAGAGGTTTTCGGGAGGAAAAACAAAGCGTACACTCTGAATGTGTTCTCGCGGGAACCGTGTAAGCTGTGACCGCTCTGCAAGTTGCTTCCGAAAGCGCGTGTCACTTTCAACAAAGCTTCCCATGGAGACACTATAATGCCGGCTTCGTTGTTATGAGTGTATTTTCTTGAAGGCGTTGCAAAAATGGTTGCTGCACATCTGATCTGCAATCGGGTGACACACTGCGAGGGACACATTTTGTGGCACCCACTCATCGATCGCGTGAAATTATAACAGCTCGAAACGTTAAGTTAATGAAGCAAGGAAATTTTGAGGTCTCGTTTCTTTTGCTTGACACAACCTTGATGAAAAGCAACAGATCTGCTGGTTTTCATTAAGATTGGGTCATTCAAAGAAACGGGCCCTCAAAATTACATTTCTTCATTCATTCATAGCGAGGTTTTCGGTCCGGCAGACTTGATGCCTTCAGGTAGTATACGAGGGCTTATTAGCCAGCTGTCCACTCGCTAAAAAAATTGGCCGCCATCCCGCCCTGCGAAAGTGAATGTCCAGCGAAACTGTATCAAATACCACGCATGCTGATGGGACGGCAGGGATGGAGGGGGGTTGTTTTATTATTACTTTAGAGTAGTGGTAGTGGTAATCGTTTTGTGGTCGTTTTTGTAGACCGCTAGTGGCTCCTCGACCATTTTCAGCAAGAAGAATTTGTTCCTTTGGTCGAGCATTGTATTCACGCTGCTTTTCTCGTGTCTTTAACTTCCGTGGTCTACCCATGGCAACCTTGGAATGAACTGTATGAGTTGCTTGACGGGTCTCCCATTTATATATGAAAGCGGGAAACACACGCGGGGTGAAGGAAGGGTCGTTTGACATCATTCGAAGCCCTCATGTGAAGTACAAAGCGGCTGCAACCTAATCTTTACCGGGAACGCGTGGAAGGGTGTTGCATTGTTCACAGGCCCCTGATCATCCAGCATGAGGTTATGATGTTTGTTTTGGGGTTTCCTCTATGTTGTAGGACTTAATGCAAAGAATGCTATGCCGTATGCCTTCAGTTGTTAAATGGCCTCTAAACCACCCAGAGGTCGAAATTTAGTTGTGGCATTGCGGTTGTGCGCGAGTCCACAGCGAACGCGTTCGTCGGCTTGTCTGCCGATCTCTCCGGATGCCCTTCCTTTGCGTCCGACGTGAAAACGCAACGAGCGCACGCATCTGCTAGCAGAGGAGCACGCGAGTGCGAGCATCTGTTGGTGGTATAGAGGCCTGGCGTTTTGTTTTTAGTCCGCGGAGACGAAACGTTGCGGGGTAGAGGTAGCCTATACATCACCGCTGTAAAGGTATCACGTGCTGCGTAACAACAGCTGGCAAAAGAAAAAGTGTCCCATGCTCGCCGTCATGGCTAAGAGTGGCGCTGGCTAACACTCCCAAGTTTGCATGCACATAAATACCCGATAAAGTGGATGAGGGGACGACCACCGCCGTAGCTCAATTGGCAGAGCATCGGGAGCGTGATGCGAATGTTGCATGTTCGGTACCTGCCGGCGGCAAGTTGTCTTTTCGTCCACTTTACTTTCTTCACATCTGTAATCACAATTACTACAATACACTTAAAACCGTATATGTACATTTAACGTCCACTATACCTCTGCTGGTTTAACGAAACGTTAAGTTACCACACAACAAGCACCCACGAGAGCGGAAATAAATGTGAAACTGTGGGGCAACTGTGGGGCACACTGGCAACTTTCTTTCCAGATGGAAAGCGGTCTCCTCGCACTGAACGTACCCTAAGTAAGACTGATAGAAAGGGCAACTTAGACATCTTCACAGGCACAAAGCGACAAGGAAGAGACACTTAGCTAAGAACGGCGCTGTCTATGAGTCCTTGTGTGGGTTGCTTTGCGCTTGTAAAAACTTCTGAGTTCAGCTATCACCAACTAGCCCTTGGATAGAAAGAGGAGAATTGTATACGATATATAAATGAAGAGTGAAAGTGGCATTAGAGAGGTGAAGCATACAAAGGTGATGGCGCCGATGGAGGGGGCCGTGTCAAGATACAGTGACATTGACAAGGTACAATGGCAATGTCAAGGTACAGTGGCATACAGTGACGGAACATGTGTGTCATCTGCCACATATGTTCCGTCTGACCAAGGGAGCCAGCAAGGCGGAACAAAATCACATCATATGACCAACACTGGCTCTTTCTGACATTCCTTCCGTGCAACGACGCAAAAAAATGATTTTTTTTTATGTCGGGGAAGCCATGAGTAACAGCTCTTTTTTTTTTCTGTGAAATTTTCACTAGATGCTTACAGTTGAGAATTAAAGGCGGATTGATGTGCACAAATAACACCAACTTACGCAGTGCCGACGACAGTGTAACCTTGGCCAGTGGCCTCACGAAGAATGTGTTCGGCTTCAAGAAAACTACAGCCAT
>JALIZH010012499.1:0-27233 GCA_030522465.1 Rhipicephalus appendiculatus
TTTCAGATAATACCATAGGCATGGTAACTGTTTGGTATCGTTACGCTACAATTTTAAACTTGGAACAACCCAAAATTTATATGTGGTATAAAGAGAAATTCCTGATTTAAAGAACTGATTCTAGCGTGGTAATCACTTCGTTAGGCCAAGTTTCAACTTTTGGGGAATGTGCAGAATTCAACATACAATAACGCAAAATATATCTGGAAAACGCAGAATAAATGCCGTGGAAAAAGAGTCCCGAAGAAACAAGCGATAAATGACTGACTCGTACTGAACGCGTCTGATATGCCACTTGTCTGAAGAAGCTGAAAAAGAGCCATGATATTGTACGACGTTGCAAATGTCCTGCAAGTGCCTCGTGCGGACCATAAATGGTGTCTCAAGCAACTGATGTTCTTGTCTCGAGAGGGCATAATTACTGTTGTCATTCCATGCTTTCTATTAATGAAAACAAAATGGCAAAGAAAAATGCTTTAGGATTATTCGTAACCCTCCCGCAACGGCACCGGTCTTAACGACTTCGTTGCTCGAGGATGTTCCGCTCAGCAAAATGAGTCATAAAACAAATGACATCACCATGTTTCATAGGCTTGCCAGTCGACCTCCGTGGGGCAGAAACGATGGTCATGCGCACTGAAAAGCGATCTGCTACCTTGTTCCGAAGTGAAACAGCCTCTTCAGCCGACCGGATTCGACAAACAGCTAAGCCTTCCGGAAGCAGAGCGCAGAACCATATGATGATGAGCACGTTTCATCAGTGGCATGCACCCTCTATGAGGCAAATGTCACGAACAGGGGCGTGCACTAAAGAAATAATTATTGAGTCTGTGGGAAACAGTAGCCCGTCTCCAATAGACAAGCATCCCTCAGTGAATGGTGTGATTTTGTATATGCTGAATTATTGAAATGCTGTCGATTCTATGCCAGTACGCCTAAGCAGGCGTCGCCCAACACAATACAATACTTCTCTTTTTCAACATCAACGGCCACCGAAGCTACGGGCCCCCACGGCTCGCTTACACATGAAAAAAAAAAAAAAAAACATTTTAAGATCCGTTCACCTAACCAGGAAAGAGGGCACGCTGAGCTTGGCGTGTGTGCCAAACTACTCATTTTTTTATTCATAAGACGTAGCGCATCATGACAGGGACATAGCCCTTTACGGCCTGACCCGCACAAATGTGCGGGTCAATAAAGACGCTCACGAAACGGCACCTGTTTCAGTTTCGGTTTCATATCTCTGTGCCGCTGAAGTCAGTGTTTACGGGAATATATCTGTTTCATTAGTTCAATAGTTTCGGCACCAGAGGGCGAGTAATCTTCCACGAAAAATGCCGTCTGAGCACGTGCGCCGACAGCAGCTACCTCAGACGTGTAAATCAACGCTCCTTCTTGTTATGCATTTTTTTTCGGGAGCGTATGTATATGAAAGGAATATTAAGACTTGGAAAAACATGCTTCGCTAAAAAAATTCACGCGTTCTTACCACACACGCTGTGTACTCACGCGTGAAAAAGTCACCCGCACGTTTGTGCGGGCTGGGCTTTAGTCTTCGTCAAGTGCACAGCAGGGCGGCGCTGGTTGGCTCTTTCGTGCGCGGTTGCGCCTGCACATTCTGTTTTTTTTATTGCGAATAGCTTTCTTGGCATCTTATTGGCACTTCTTTGGTTGGTGTTTCCTGATGTTTTCTCATATCTGAAGTTAGCGATGCGAAGTGAAGTGCGTGAATTGTGATCACCATTTACGCAGAAAATATTAATTTTGCGAATGTGTTGTGACAACATTCATTATATTTCAAAGAATTAGATTTTACATTGCCTATCATATAGAATTGCAGTACCGCCAGTGAAATTCTAAGGATAATAAATAACATTGAGGGTTAAAATTGCTGAAATTATCTAACTTAGGGAACAAGCTTCTGTGGGCGCTCAAATTTCTTTTTTTTTTCACATGCAGAGATTTTCAAACCAGAGAATGAAGACATAGAAGAGATATTGAGCCTCCTGATGTCTTGCGTCAGAATTGGGTAGAGACCATGTTGACGAATTGACAGAGATTCATATTCGTGGTTCGAGCCAACTTAGTGATGAAAACTGGAGTATGGAAGGCGAGTTTTTGAGCAGTCACCTCCGTAATAACTGGGTCAGGTGACCAGTCACCCTAGCCTGCCAATTTCAGTGAAATTGACGTCTTTTGGAAAAAGGTGCATTCGGCTGCAAAGCCTCACCGGCTTGGAAGTGGTGAGACACCCGACGTTGCTTTTTCTTGTCAAGACTCCTTTGCCGACTTTCTCATACTAATTTAATGCAACGATCGTTGAAGTTATTGCTGACAAAACGGCAGAGTGCCCTAGTTGTAGACGTAGAAAAACCTTGCAAGGAACTCTGCAAAATATCAAGCAGCTTTAGGTATGGACCTGATCATGGGCTGCATTTCATCTCTGAAAAACTTTGCTCGTCACCAGGCGCCCAAGAATTGAGAGCGGAAAGAAAAGTGTGTCGCAAGATCAATCCTTAGACAACTTTTCTGCAGTGTAAAAGGCACCCGGCATAGCCAAGCGATTAGACTCAGCTGTACCACTGGCGATCCAGTATACGGCTTGGCATCTGCACATCACTGCAGGCTGTCAAGTGTAGCTTCTTGTTCAAGGACGCGTTGTGTGAAGTGCAACTTATACCTGTGTCTCACAAGTGACACACAATACTCTGAAATGTTGCATTCGCAGCGCTGACCACGCATTTTTCGCTTTGTCTTAGCCGTTATGAGTGTATTCATCGCTGCAGTGAATCACATGAATAAAAGCCCAGCCCGCACATATGTGCGGGTCTGTTTTCTGGGGCAAAAACACCAATTCTTACAGTTTAACCTTTGAAAACCTAATTACAATAGAGCAAACATTAATAATTTTTGAGCAAGTTAGCAATTTTTCTATTATTTTTTTTCTCGGGCAGAAAAGGGATAGATGAAAGACAAGACACACACACAGCGCTAACTTGCAACTAATTATTTATTTACAATCCCACATGTCTTTTATACAAAACCAGTAGATCGATAAAGCCGAGGAAACAACATGTAAAGATACAGCACTGAGCTAGCACGTGTCATCCCTAATCACAACATCTGCACCCGTCAACGTCAAAGCGATGATTCTAGGTACTTGGTTTCTTTAGCTGACAAAGCTAAGGAAGGCACACTGACACATCTTTCTTTCATTTTTTCGATTTCAAAGGCTTCAGTTATTTCGCGCGTAGTTTTGCTGCGGGCCCCTATTTAGAATGCGGGTGTTTTGAAACATTGGGGTGCAACCACACCTCTGACAATGAATTCCCAAATGACCAGATACAGCTTTCTCTACATTGTACTGGTGCTCCCTAAGTCTTAAGTTCACGCACCTTCCCAGTTTAGGCCTATGTACACGCGTTCACATGTCAAAGGAATAAAATACACAACGCCTTCACTGCAACTGACAAATTTTTCTCGGTGCTTGATCATGCATTCCTGTTTCCTGCTACTGTCTGCATTAACCTTTTTGTACATCCCTTGTAATCGTTCGAAAGAAAGATGTGTCAGGGTGTGCCTTCTTTAGCTTTGTCAGCTAAAGAAACCAAGTACCTAGAATCATCGCTTTGACGTTGACGGGTGCAGATGTTCTGATTAGGGATGACACGTGCAAGCTCAGTGCTGTATCTTTACATGTTGTTTCCTCGGCTTTATCGATCTACTGGTTTTGTATAAAAGACATGTGGGATTGTAAATAAAACCATTCAGTTGCAAGTTAGCGCTGTGTGTGTGTCTTGTCTTTCATCTATGTCCCTGTCATGATGCGCTACGTCTTATGAATCATGAATCCCAACCAACTAGCCCGGCAACGTGCCTTAACAAATACTCATTTTAACACGAAAGTGTCTGATGCCAGGGTGCACCAAGATTTCACTGGCGTATTTACGTCACGGATATGACGCTGAGAAAGCGCACATTATCTGATGATAAAGGAAAAGTATTGGAAAATGGTTCATTGACGGTAATCACCTGGGAAGGGAACCAACGACCTCTTGGTCCGCGGTGATAGATTTCGGGCGCTTGTACCCACTGCGTCACCGAGGCACATCTACGGGGTTCCACAAACGCGCCTTCTATCTCTCGCACCTTCATTCTCTCGGACCATGCTCTCGGTTTGCAAGGTGTTGCTACCATCTGTGAGCGGTGAAGTACTGCATCATTACACTAACCAGTGCGGATAGAGAGCGATTCGGTGACAACGCAGTTCGGAGCACCACGATGCCAGCGATGGAACGCTGCTAGCTGGCAGCGCCGACATCGAAGACGCGCCTCAGACTTTCAGTTGCGTACTTTGCTTTTGGCGTCGCGTTATCGTGTCAGTGCACCCGCCGTATGCACAAACGGTGTTTCACCGCCGCTTAATGTATCTAGTGTGATAGCAACGAGAACTGCTGCAATAAGCGCCACAGAAAGGCGACGACGTCCCCCGGCAAATGTCGCGCCTTGGTGCGTTCATGGTTTCATGCTACGAACCTCTGCCTTCCCGCGGTCCTCAGGCGTAGTGCGGCTGTGTATGCATGAGCACAGGCGCAGATTACCCTATTAATGGGGAACACATATCTTGCCGCTTCTGTCCTCATTTTATGACACTTTGAAGAAGTGAATACTGTTTATTATGTGCCTGTTGATGCCATCTTTACGCGGAATTCACCATAAACGGTATCCAGGTATATGTTGACAACTTCACTACCACATTAGTTGAATCACGATGGGAGTTAGTCGTCCGGACGCAGATGTGCCACTAGGCGTCAACGTGGTTGCGTCCAGGTCAAACGGTGCTATCGCTGCCGAACTCCATTAGCCATTGTACAAATTATGGTACATCAATGCACGATAAACAATTAACTACTTCTGTAAAGATACGTTTCACTTTTGTGTAATAGCGATTCTTCCACGGAAGAATCGAGTGCTTTTTCTTTTCGTTCTTTCTTTCAGACTGTCACAGATCTCGGCGGCGTGTGCTTTGCCGATGGACTGAGAGCACGCTGGGAGGCGCAGAAAACATGATGTCATTGCAACCCTGTAATAAACGGAGAAACACTCAACAGTACGAAAGAAAAAAAAACACACAATGAAAACTCTAGAAACACTACAATCAATTACCAAAAGTAAACTAAAAATACAATAATCTGTGTTTCGCTGCACTTAACTACAGTCACTGACTGCAGGCTGCCGTGACCATGCTGTCGGGTCGTAGACCAAATGGAACGCTCTTCCTTCAGTCTGCCGTTCGTGGTCATCTCAAAGGTCGAAACACGATTGTGTTGCGTCCAGATACGATGTTGCCGACAATCTTGGTGAATCCGAGGTGCCGATGCGTACCGGCCAGTCAAGCTGCCGTAAGCCTTTTCGCGGTGGCCGTCGCTGATATTACAGGGTGTCTTCGTCGCTTAGACCTAAGTACGAGCTCGGGCCGTGCTCGATGTGGTGACATGGCGTTCCGGGGACTGATCCTAGTGCGTTCGGAACTGCAGCAAGAGGCTGCATCACCGCCGAGGAGCCTCACCCGATCGTCGTCAAGGTGAACGGCCACGCCACGGAGTGCCAGCGTCACGGCCTCCGGAACCGAACTCCCGCTGTTTCCGTAGACAGTACGGATATGCCGATGCGACCAACGCAAACCAATGCCAGATCATTGACCTTCAACCTTCGTTTACGGCTCTTGTCACGCGCGTCGAGCCGTGTCCCACTCCTAGCACGCGCTAATGCCTGTTGCGAGTGCTTCTCCTCCTCCATCTTGATCGTCGTCCATACGCGATCTCTTTACTCATAACACACTCTGACCAATGCTCTCTCTCCTAACGCAAGCGTTCGTCTTTATTGTAGATATCGGCCGCCCCCGGAACTCTGTTTTCGGGATAAACAGGCATGGCGTGCTCGACATTCCTTCTTAAGTTTGTCAGCCTCTAGAACTTCCCAATGAAAGGGCCATCACACGATGATGGAAACGCGGTTTAAGAATTCCATGTTCTCCAAGTCGGGGTTTTTCTGAACTTACCGATTCGTGACATTAACCTCTTGTGTTGCACAGGAGATCGCTTTTAGTCCGACAACATGAAATATTTCAATAAAGCGCCCGCAGAAAGGGCAGTGCTTCCCAATAGTGGTTTTCTCTCTCTCTCTCTTTCGCGTCGGCGGTAAGGCCACATGGCTGAGGAGAAATGTGTCTCCGCTGGCGCTGGTCGTACACTCTAAGAAAAAAAAAGAGTATGCCTAACTCTTCTCGGAGAGTTCTGACTTGCCACGTATACGACCCTCTTTGAAGAAACGCGGTGACTCTCTTGGTGGGTCAGAGTCGGCGCACTCTAGGAGAGTCCCGGGACCCTCTTAAGAAGAGTGGGAGGACTCTTATGCGAATGATCACAGTACCACATCTGAGGGAGTCAGACGACTCTTGCCGGTGACGCCCCCAAGCGGGTCAATTGACACCCACCGAAGCGTCAAGCCACTCTACGGCTATTTTAAGCTACTAAATTGACCCACGCTCTACTTTTGCGCGACTACTGCTGGAAATAGTGAAGTATTCATTTTAAGCAACTCCACTGATACTTGCCGTTGTGCCCAGCGACTGCAAAAAAAAGGATAGTTCAATTTTAGCATTATTTCAAGTAAAACTCCTCAAAACACACCATTTCCAGTAAAGTTGAAGCAGTTGAGGTATTCCTCATTTACATGCTTGTATGAGTATAACCAACCAAAATGTGTGACTGTGATCTGCATTAATGAGAACTAACAGACAAAGATACCAAGGAAAGTATAGGGGAGGCTATTAGAAGTAATTGTAATGTAAATATGAAGAAAGGAAAGTGGACGAAAAGATACCTTGCCACCGGCAGGGACCGAACCTGCGACCTTCGAATGACGCGTCCGATGCTCTACCACTGAGCTACGGTGGCGGTCATCCCTCCATCTACTTTATAGGGTATATATTTGTACTTAAACGTGGGAGCGTCAGTCAGCGCCGCCTGTTGCCATTACGGCGAGTGTGGAACACTCTTTATTGCCTTTAGGCGTCACGTAGTACGTGATCTTATTACGAGCGGGCAGCTGACTAATAATCCCTCGCATAACCCCTGAAGGCATCAAGTCTGCCAGAACGAGACCCTCGTTATGAATGAAGGCAAGAATTGTAAACTTATAGGCTCGTTTGCTTTGTTAAACACATTAATAATGAGAACTAACAGACAAAGATGCCAAGGAAAGTATAGGGGAAGCTATTAGAAGTAATTGTAATGTAAATATGAAGAAAGGAAAGTTGACGAGATAAATTGCCGATGAAAAGATAACTTGCCGGTGGCAAGTTATCTTTTCGTCCACTTTTCTATCTTTATATTTACATTACAATTACTTCTAATAGCTTCCCCTATACTTTCCTTGGCATCTTTGTCTGTTAGTTCTCATTAATACTGTGTTTAAGAAAGCAAACGAGCCGTTAAGTTTACAATTCTTGCCTTCGTGATGTGCATAGTGTCATGTCATGCGAAATAAACAGCAGGTATCGGTATCATGTTTCCATATTTATTCCTTATGATTAACAATCAAAAAGTCGTGAAGGCTGGAGGAATCAGACTTATGACTTGCTATGTTGTCGCTCCTCTTCAGCGTGAGCAGCCATGAAAAATGGTACCTGAAAAGAAGAACGTGATATCATAATGAGAAAACGGAATCATAGTAAGAGTTTGCAATACCTACACAATAAGTGATTTACACCGACATAATGAAGGCTCACAACAAAACAAAAAATGCAAAGAGGCATGGTAAGGAACCGTGTTTTTTGCCGTTATCGTGTAAAACAACTTTCATATAGTAGCTTTTCAAAGATGTCACTTGGTGACAAACTTGCAGCACAAGATGATGTGACCTTTTTTTAAACAACAAAGGCAATTGTTTTAGGCTCCTCTGCGCGGGGGCCACTCACCTCTTTTCCTACGGCGTCTTGTCCAACCAAAGGAAATGTAGGACTGAGTGCCTCGTTGACATTACGAACGCCGCTGTTGATTTTCCTATCACTAGTGGTGAAGCGGCAGACCATAGCGACACCTTCGTTGACCCGAGTGTGGCTGTCAAAAGGAGTCAAGAGGCTGGAGAAGCGATCCGGTATTCTGGGAATAACCTGCACACAAACACACAGACTGATTAGTTTTATTTAAACCACCCTTTGTTCAACACACGGTTACTGTACACACATCTGACACGAGTGTTTCGTTTTAAATAATTTCGTAACGAAAACCAATTTTCACGTAATAGAAGGCGGGAACCGCGTTTCGCGATTGGCTTTGGTTATGCACGAATGAACGCCCTCCTTTTCTGATAAATCGCTTCAAAAAGTGCTTCCACAGTAAGCCCAGCTTTGCGCCGGCATATTGCCACAACCAAGCGCATCCTCCGGCAGTCAGGAGCACGCCTTGAACGGTTACTGACAGCGTGTTCTAGAAACGTAACCCATTCTTAAATGCTCAGTTGCACGAGCGCCCGAACGACAGAAACGCGCGCGGACGCCGTCTACGTCGACATGAGACATGGCATATGTTAGTATTACCTCACATAGCTCCCACTGTCACGTATAGTCACTCGATTCTGTTGTAATGCCGAACGTCATTATATGCAGTGCGTCTCTGTACACAGACTTTTTTTTTCACGTTTCCACGCGTGGAAGCACGCTGCACACTCGAGTATCGATGGAAATGTTATTATAACGTTGACTAAAGCGCAGCTCAAAACCATATCAAGCACTTTCAGCAGTTCAGACACAATGTGCGATCAGAAAGTAATCGCCCTTCATAAGTTATTGCATCACTAATTTTATGAGCCATGCAATCACTTACACAAGAACGCGCATAGCGGTCTCAACTCGTTAAGTGACTGTTTTAATTGAACATCCTTGAACAGCATCGCGGACGCAGGCTACTGTTGGATATGGCTGGCAGCCTATTTCCGCAGAGCTGCTGCAGACGCCCAGCTTAAGCTGTGTAATTAGTCCCTACGAAAGCAGTGCACTCACCGTTAAGAGGCGCGCGTAGTCCGCGTCCGCAACTTCAAGAATATTCGTCACTACAAGCGTCACTTCGAGCACGGAGCCTGGCGTGACCACCGCTGCAAATACGCATGTTCGCTCGAACTCAAAACTACAAGACGCGCGACCAGCGCAACGCATTCCAAAAGGAGGAGGAGAAGAGAGAGCAGATGGAAATGCGGAGGCGCCGCGCGGCTGGCCTGGCGCGCAGGCTCCCTCGCGCCAGTGTCAGAGTGTGTGCCCATCCCAACGGCGCCGAACGGCAAACGCGCGACATGTATGCGTATACGGCGGCGCCTTCATAACGGAAGCTAATCGAAACGCGCTTCACGACAGTTCTGTAACTCCTCTCGAATTGCCAACTCTCTTTCTCTGCGTCTACCATCCAAAAGGGGTCAAGTGAATACCCGAAGAGAATCATGGCTTCGTAATCCTCTTTCGACTCTTTTTATAGAGTGTAAGAAGGCGCGACGTGTAAAGCTCTGCAAAGGAGGAAGACGTCGCCCAGAAGAAGGAAGGCAACCCCTAGCTCCATTCTCACAACCATTTTGTTTTTAACAGGGAAGTGCTTTAATAGCGAAGCTGTTGAAGGAAGCCGTAATTTGTACGGCCTATATTGTCGGCATATCATGCATGTGCCACAAAAATTGGGCTAATTCCACTACTCACCTCTGGTCCACTAAAAAGCAAGAAGGCAAGAGTTAGCCCAACACTAGAGAAAGGGAAGGCAGAAAAAAATGGGAACAATTCGCCTTTAACTCGGCCCAAACCCTCCACTGGGTGTGGTCCATGTATGTTCGTCAACAAAAACAACAAAGGCAACGGTGGCTGTGAGAAGGCCCCGCAGCGATTGAAGGCCTACGCCAACGACGAGCTGCCCCTATGTCTATGAGAGCTGCGAACGCGGGGTTTCAGCGCGACTTTCTTTCTCTGGAGTTTGGATAACCGTGTCGTGTCTGTGACTGTCTGTGGTTTAACTTAAAGCTCTCTGCGCTGAGAATCAACGTAGAACCATCCTAGCATCACCTAGCAAAAGCTTAGCGAAGACCTAGAAGCAACTTACAAACAGCCTTCCCCACCTAACTAAGGCCTAGAAACACACTAAAAGCAAACAGATTAGTCTTCAAAATTATCCACTTTCGCATTTGGTGTAGATAATGACTTCATCTATCTGCGCTTCGCCCTTGTGTCAGTGTGCGCTGTAAGCCATTATAATAGTGCAAGCTTAGCCGATATTCTTTTCTTTTTTTGCTGCAGTAGTCCAAGACTTCTCTTGCATATTTACGCCACGGAAATTGGTCAGTCAAATAGATATGGCAAAGAAAAATTATACCATCTCCCGCTGAAGGGAACCATGTGTAGATGCGAAGCAGCGGGCGCTAACACTTACAATGGCGGCGGCGTTGACGCTTGCGCTCATCGCAGCGTTGCGCAGGAGAGAAAACTGGGGAGGCGCAAAGCAAGCAATGATGGAGCGGTGTTTCCTACTGAAACATGCCAATCGCTGCTAATGGGCAATGGGAGACAGAAGACTCCGACTGGACACAGAGACCCGCAGTCTGCTTTTAGTTAACGCGCACGCTGCGAATTTTTATTTTTCAACAACGCACAGGAGAAATCTCCCCCCCCGGCACCACCTTGCAGGTCAACAAACAAATGCACAGGTGTAGTACACGACAATGCAGTCCACGACAGAAGACCCAGTGCCATATATACGGGGTGGCCAGTGAACGGTTGTGCAGCGCGAGAAGTCGGTTTTTCCAACCAAGAAACTCGCTAGCAGACGCTGCCTGCGTCGGCGTCGCGAGGCGAGAGAGGGGGGGGGGACGCGCATGCGCAGTGGGAGTGTGGACTCCGCGGGGAGGGATGCCGAGAGGGGGGAGCGTAGGAGGGGAGAAAGGAGGGGAGGCGCATGCGCAGTGAGGGTGTAGTTGCTGCGGGGAGAGATGCCTAGAGGGGGAGAGGAGGTTTTTTATTTTTATTTTTTTTGAAAGTGTTTGCGCATGCGCAGTAAGGGTGATCGCGCGGCACACCACCACCACCACCACCGGATTAAGCTTCGCCATAAGATGCTTCACATCTAAAACTGGAACAAAAGGTGTAATACATACGGATGACCCTGGAGTCGAATCCACGACCTGTTTTCTGAGCACAACACAGGTATCACATTTACACATATCAGCTGCATGTTGATGGAACAGGGCTGGTGAAGTTCAAATTGGTGTTTTTTTTCTGACGAACTAATGGAGCTATTATCAGCACTTCTCAGATATTGTAGTTAATTAAGTTGATATCTTATTCTTAACAAGTTCATGTTCTCAGATCCGATAATTAATACTTATGCCTCTACATTTCATATACTACATGCCGTGTGGTGGACTTATTTCATAATGATGCCCACTCTGCAGGAACCAAAGCTCTAGCGCGCTTCTTCCAGAATTTCAGATTTTGCCTGCGTGGTTGGTGATGCATACTCAAGATTATTTGAGATTGATTGAGAAAATGGCATGCCACACTGGCCTGCAGCGTACAGTTTCAAAATGTGCTGTACCTTATGGTGTCACGCAACTTCGAACTTCATGTGCAATGATTTGTCAACAAGGTTGAACCAGCATTTTTTTCCCTTTAAGAATGAGCTTCTTACCTCACCGCAAAGCCCAACCTCCTGATGCATGGTCATGGTCAACTCAATTAGTGTTTCCCGTTACAGTAAAACACTATTTCAACGGTTGGCCCGTGAGGTGCAGATACAGAATATGAGGGCTTGTGTAGTAACGCGATAGCGTTAAAGAGCTCATTTCGCAGAAAATCCGGCGTTGGCGTCGGCGTCGTTGGTTGTGAGCGAAAAATCATCATCTTGTCCGTGACCGAAAAACCGAGAAAGATACAAATAAAATAAATAATGAAAATTTCCGGGTCCGATTGCGGATCGAACCCAGGCCGCCTGCGTGGCTTTACAAACACACGCGTCCTGTATACAGGCGCCACAATACTACATGTAATACCGCAGTAATATTGCGTGGTAAGAGCGTACATTGCCATCGGGCGTCAGAAGATGTGAATTTCATAACCACATTCTGGTTCAAAGCCGAGCACCCGTTACAAAATGCACACACATTACAACGTAGTGGGTTGCACAGCAAGTTCGAAAGCATTTCCCGCATTTCCCGCAAATTATTGCTCGTGGTTTAAAGCATGCTACCCATTACATAGTATGCATTAAGTGATAGAAGTACGCACTAGGGACATGATATCGCAATGGCGTTCAACTTCTAAATGCGAAGCTTAAGGGTCCCCCAGTTTTTTATCTACAGGCGCCATTGTACTTGAACGGATGGCCCGTAGGGTACAGATACAGATGACGGGGTCCTTCTGTTGTATTACTGGCACACCTGTATTTTAATGACTGGCTCTTTAGGTACAAGGTTTTAAGAAATATTCTCTCTTGTAGATGCGAACACGCTTATATCGTGTTGGATATGGTATTTCCATTACTAGCTATCCGTCGTATTACTATAAGACTGTCTTTAAGTTACATCGAAGTTTTCGGTCACAAACAACGAATATGTTTTGCCGTATAGTAGGGAAAGGTTGAAGGACAGTTTGTAAGTGCCAAAGTGTGTTCGGCGAAAGCCTGTGGTCATTTGACTGACTGTGCCATGTGTCTTTTACGCTCCCAGTGGAATGGCACACAAGCGGAATGTGTGCATGTGTTTTTAGGGGGGAAGCTCTTTAAGGCCTAGCCTTGTCGTCGTCCGCTTCCCTCAAGGGGAGATTCGTGGATGTGAGAAGAAAAAAAAACACTTAACAATAAACTTATATCAGTCATAATTGTGACAGAAGAATACAAAACACCTAGAAGTACAAACGCTTTATACTAGTCGGCGACTTAACGTACACATTATGGACCTCAGGACCTAGCTTTGTCGTCGAAGCTCACTGTCCGCTGTCATGGTGGTTAGAAAACAATTGCTATAGTCTAACATGTGTGTATGTGAATGAAAAAAAGATTTAACAATACACTAATATCAATCATAATTGCTACTGAACAATATAAAGCACCTACAAGCACAAACCCTTTACACTAGTCGGTGACTTGGAACGTAAGCGTTATGAACCTTAGGACCTAGCTTCGCTCACTCGTCATCGGTGACTTCGTGGAGATGCGTCGATTTTGTTTAATATTTACCGCGAATCGGCAGCGAGAGAGAGAGAGAGTGATTGGAGAAAGAAGAAGAAAATAAAAGGACGCTATTTTCTGCCTCCCGCCTTGGGGGCACGGCTCAGCGCCTTTAGGGATGGGGAAGGGGGGAAGTAAAGATGATAGAAAGAAAGAGATAGGATAGCGAGAAGGGGCGCGTAGATGAGAAGAGAGTGTCTTGTCCATCTAGGCAGGGAGAACGAAGCCAAGGCATTCGTCTATAGGGCGTCGAGGTCCGCAGGAACCGTAAACTTGAGAAAGGTTCGCAGGGCTGGTATCCTGGACCGTGCGGGAAAGAGAAAGTCCTCCACAGTTGTCGCAGGGAGACCGAGCAGGCGGGAGCGGCGCACCATTTCGCACCGTTCGCCGGCCAGAGTAGGGCAGGAGCAGATGATGTGCTCCAGCGTTTCTTCGGCACCACATCTGCGGCACGCAGGGGATGAAGAACGACCCTTGGAGTACATGCGCGCAGCAGGCCAGGCACTGCCGGTCCGCAGGCGAAGCAGCAGCGGCCATTCGCGTCTCTCCAGGCCGCTTGCCACTCGCCTGTCAGGGTGAGCCGTTGGTAGCAGCTGCCGTAGGCGTTGTCGGGAGTTGTCCGAAAGGGCTACCGCCTTGGTGACCGGGGTGTCGCCGTGGTGAGCTGCCTTTGCGGCGGCGTCGGCCTCCTCGTTCCCAGCTATCCCAACGTGGGAGGGAAGCCAGTTGAGGGACAGGGCGCACACCGCTAGCTCTGATGGCGGTTAGCTTGGCGTTGAGCAGCGCCACGGTGAGCCCAGCTTGGACTGGTTGCAGCAGCGCTTGCAGTGCTGGCGGGGAGTCGCAGAGGATCGCCACAGGCTGCTGTGGTGCTGTAGGAGCGAGGTAGTCGGCTGCCAAGTGAAGGCCAGCCACTTCAGCTGCAGTGCAGCTGGCGTCAGCGAGACGCGAGACTAAGCTGCCTCCAGTTTCGCATACGTTCGTGTTCTCGCGCTTTGCACATCGTGCAGACGCCACCCGCGTTCCAGCGCTCATAAGGTTCATTTATCCTCCCGCGTGAGGTCGAGACGCCACAGCTGGCACCGTTCCATGGGCCAGGACTGACGTCAGTTACTGCGATTACGAGATATTAAAGGCTTTCGCCTTAGATATTTACAGTGTTCCGTTAGCTACTGCGCCTGCAAGAGCATGGATGATTCGAGCAAAGGTGCCTAGAGAAATAAAGGAGGATAACTCTAAGTGGAGTTGTCTTAGTTCTTGTCTTTTGTCCAGTGAAAAGACTGCACAATTTCACGCCAGCCAAGCAGGCAGGAGTCTAGGACAGAGTGACGACTCTCTTTGTTCTTCACTATCAAGTACAAATACTACCACAGCTTCCACCAGAGCATGCTCACATATGACTGGGAGGCGAATCAGTAGCACCAATCAAGATAATTTCTCGGTTCCCAAGCTAGGTTGTCACCCTCCTATCCATGTCATGCTCTCTTTTGTCTTCGTTTGTCCTGGCAAGCGTGCGGTGTTGGTTTTATAGACTGTCGCTTGCGTCTTTCTTTGCTGCATCCGCATGACTCCCTTCTCCTCCGCAACCCACAAGAGCGAGCTCACAAACCCGCATACCCGCATAACTCCGAAACCCGCATCTCACAACTCACAAACCCGCATAAATATTACGTTGTGGACACGCGACATGATTGGCTGGTGAAAATTTGAAGGCAGAGCATTTTTTTTGAAATTTTGACGGCACAGCAAGCATGGAGCGTCATTACATCCTGCCGCGCCGTGCTTCTTGCGCGGCAAGATCGCTGCTTTTGGGGAGCTTCTAATGGCCCCAACACGCTAGCGGGACAACGCGCTAGGCACGATGCCGGCGGCTAAACCGTCTCGTACGCTCTCGATATAGCAGGCGGACCCGGCCGGAAGCTGAATAACGGGGACGCTCGTTTATCGTTGGTTTGGCTTAGTCATCGACCAATCAGGCATCGGTTTGAATAGAGATCTACAAAGAAAAAAGCTTTAGAACTTATGCGTGCGTACGTTATTCTCCTCGACAGCAAGCTTTGTCTCTGACGCGCTACCAGGGCCACTGCACCTTTTCAACAAAGGCCGACACAAACCTGTCTTGGCTGTTGTCAACTGGCACGAACCCCGAAAATACACCTTGGAGGAGCGACGTTCGCGTTGCCGTAGAACAATCCAAACAGGATGGGCTCGTCGCGAGCTGGTGTGGCCGCACAGCCGCTGCAGCGTTTCTCCGGCACCGGAGTCACGCGCGCATTGTTCCGCTAGTGTGTTCGGGCCATTGAAGAAGTACTGACACGACATTTAATTATTTTGTGATTGTTGCGGTAAATAAGCACACGAGTTTTGATAACCAAAAAACAGCACTGTTGTGCATGGGAATGCATCACATATATTTTTAATACCGCTACCTTAAAAAAGCCACTTTCGGTTTCTATATCAAGGGGGCGGCTTCGCCGTGACGTGTCATCGCAGTGTGACGTCACGGTGAGACAGCAATTTGCGACGTACTAGCGGCAGATCTGCCATTTGCTCGTGGTACACGTAAACAAAGATATATGCATTGTCTCCAGCGACCCCGACAGATATTTATGTGATTTAGGCTGCATGCAGAACGCACAGTTCGCGAACTCAGTGGAACTGTGTCGACTCGTCGGGATATTGTCCGTCGCGGTGGTGGGGTTGGCTTGCTGATGCTCAGCGACGAAGACTTGAAAATGAGAGCAAATATTTTAAATGTGTTGGCTGACTCCGTTGTGTGGAGAGCTTTAACACTGCATACCATTGAAACGAAAAGTGTTCCTTTTGCAATACCTCAGAATCGTGTCCGTACATCTTTAAGAGTGTCATGTACACTGGAAAAAGCAGCTAAGATTCTGTGGAAGTTGCGGGATGAATTTTTTTTCTACTGTGAACAGAACTTTTTCCGATAGTTTACCAATAATTAAATACGGATTACAGCGACCCTAATTTGTGACGCTTTCGTTAAGAGGAAACCCCCGTGTTTTTAAAAGCCTACCTCAGACCCCGCGCTCCACTTGAGAAAATGACAACTACTTTACTGACGTGTTTCGAAGGGAGTGCTTCAGATTGATTTTGAGCCGATAAGGCAGGCTGCCAACACTGTCTAATGTGCTTATCTGTGCAAGGAACTGAAAAAAAAGATGATCCGATCACAAAAGAGGATACGGACAGGTGCACCAGCACAAGGCACGCAGTGAGGTGTCTAGGCATCAGGAAGTTTCAAGCTTGAAAATTCTGCTCACGCCCTTTGCGATACAGTCTGACTCCGGCAAAGCTTTTCCAAATTTATAAGACCGTCCTGAGAAAATTTTTGGGACCACCGAAACAATACATGCTGCCGCAACACAAACGCTAAACCAAGTCTTGTTCGACGCAGTCGAAGATGGTTTCGATGACTTAAGTCGCTGGCCAACAGGTACTGCCTCGAGGGATGCAAAATGCTTTTAACACTGTTATAAATAACATTCTACGAATATCATTGCTACATTTCGTGCACATACCCGCATGTGAACAGTTAGAGGTGATATCCACGCCGTCAGTTGAATGTCGCAGCGGTGCTTCGCGAGCTCTGATGGCGACACCACAGACATCCTAGAAGGCTTTCTAGTTCAGTCCATTTTGCAAGGTAGATCAGGGTGGTAAAAGCACTGCTCTACCGCCGGCGTTGCACCATACAAATCATCCAACTCTCGTAGACACGAACAGGCGGCGAACAGACCGCCACTATTAGGTGGCCGACAATCCTGAGAACGTGCACATTCCAATCGTGGAGTGCACTAGCAGGTCGATGTGCTGCTTTGATCGCTGCTCAACTACATAAGGTAAAATGTTTAGCCGTATGCGTTTACGGGCCTCTGTAATTCACTGAAGTATGTAATTGTGGAGTTGAAAAATATAAAACCCTTTTATGACGACACTCTACAAACATAGAGAGATCGTGTGTTATAGTACTCAGTCTGCCGGCTCTTCGCGAGGTTCTCGGATTTTGTGCGCATTTGGCGCCATGGGGCTGTGCAGATACTTACTATGAGTAAAAATCACTATAACTGGTATTTAGAAAAGCATAATAAAAAAGTTGTCTAAAATTATATAACTGCAAAGAATGAAATGGATCAAAATCAATAATTCGAAACTTCTGTGTCCCAATCCCATTGAAAGGAAGGGTGTGTTCTCGTACGCTTTAACTGAATTTATATAATAATCACTACCATGCAGGTAAAGGAAACTACGTCCAAGATGCCATTGTTGACGCTATTTTCCATTGGGTTCATTTGCTTTATTGCAGCAAAGAGACGAGCATCTCGGATAAGTGCATCTTTTTAACTCCAAGTAAAGAACTCAGATAAGGCTGACGAAGCGGTTTTAATAGCGGTATGTTATTTGTTGATTCTGCTTGAAGAAATTAAACATACGGATCATAAGTGAGATGACAGAAATCAGAACGGGCAACAGACTGCTCGCTACCAAAAGGTGCACTTTTGATGCGGATTCATGTATGTTCCCGCACTGCACCCGAATGCCCTCGAGAACTCAGGCATGTTCCTCAGGGGTACGATGCAACGTGAGCGAAATGGTGCGTAGGGTTCAGTTGTTTCGCTGAGTTGAGCGCACCACTTCCTACAGTGGCTGACGAAGAACAGTTGCTCCGACGTCATGTTGAAATCTGCCAGCTTCACGCTCTTGTATTTTTCGGGCAATGAAGCAAAGGCATCGTACGCAGTCCTGGTTCCCACAAAGTCAGCTAGGTTCTCGGAGTCCACTGTGTCGTTTAAAATCTCTTGGAGATTCGTCGCCAGCTGCAAACAACGGTCAGGCATATCATTACATCGCAAGCGCGAGTGCTGATTTGAATAAACGAGCTGCAGGGAAACAATTGCGAGTTTAGCTCGTTTAGGGGATTGCCAGGAGAGTTCTTGGGGTTCCCATATTTCGCCAAATGTGCGCCAATAGTATCCACGGTGTATTTAACTAACTTGGCGTAGCCATGCTCCCTACGTTTAAAATTATCAGATGGTATTAGAGAAGCTACTGCTGTAGTCTCCATGACTTTTTCTAACACATTTTTCGTGTTTTGGGTCGTCCAGTGCATAATTCATAAAAGCGATCTGTTACCACTGCAACGATCAAATGAACACAGCTAATTTGTTCTCTATATAGCGGTGCTAAAACACTGACACATATTTATATTTGCGAGAAGAATGTCGTGCAAGGGCTTTGCCTTACGACACTGTCATCGACGTCAGTTGTGCAAAATGAGTCGTTTGCAAGACACACGCACGCACGCACGCACGCACACACACGCGCACACACACACACACACACACACACACACACACACACACACACACACACACACACACACACACACACACACACACACACACACACACACACACACACACACACACACACACAAAACGCGCAGAGTTTGGCCGTAATGGCCACGCAATTGTGGCTGCAAACGTGGCCATGGAGGCGCCCTATCAACTGCGAGAATACTGCGTCATCTTGCGGAAAATGTGTAATTATTAATAAGCTGCGCAGCAGCAACAGGGAACGCTGCTGTGATCATAGCTGTGCTTGAAGGTCAGATTGACGGCATCAGGCGTTTTCTGGGTTTGTACCAAAAGGAGCAGAGTTATTGCTATATCAATGTCTAGTTCCAACTTCCAAACGTCGGCGCTGGATCATTAAGTATGACGAATGTCACCAAAGGTTTCCCTTCCTGCACCACAGTCAAGATGAAGAAAACTATTAAGGCAGCTTATCACTGGAGGAAGCAAAGCACGAAAGGCAGGGTAAAACTTGCACAAACATGTGTACTACAACACTATAGCAAGGTCAGGGAAGAGTGATGTGAGCATGAGAAAGAGGAAAGGGGAGGCGAGAAAAGAGTATAGCGGTACAGTAAAGCGAGGGGGGTTGTAAAGAGAAGCGATGGAGAAGAACAGAGATGTAAGGAGGAGGGGGGAGGGTAAACCACAGTCTGGCCGTGTATAGTATAGGGTGGTCGTGGTACAGTATAGCAACAGGGTTGAAAAGGAAAGTGAGGGTGAGGAAGGAGGAAAGAAGGTGGGGTAGGGCTAAACACATCATAGCCACGTGTAATATAGTATACCAAGGGGGTGAAAAAGGGCAGCCAGCGTGAGGAGCAATGCGACGAAAGATACCAGTCGGTTCTTGTCAGCTTGGAAATGCACCTATGGTAGGCAAACGCTAGAAATAGCACACTACAGTGAACACAGGACAGAGTTTAACAAAACGAGTGGAAACTTTAAGGGTTTATTGTTCATGCGCAGGGAGAAGTAATGCGAAGGTGAGGAGTGAAAGGAGGTGGGGAGACGGCGCCACTTTATCACAAATAGATGTTTTCTTTCCCGCAATGGGCGTCGAGCAGGCCGCAGGTTTCGGTTGAGAGCACGCGCTTTCCCGTGAACGCGACCATCACCGAGGGACAGGCGAATCACTGCTCCGCAGCTTCTACGGATTTCACGTTGAATGAAACTATAGACGTTTTTTAACACGACAGTGTTTTATTCCGGGGCCCACCACGGCTCCACTGACGTATTTGCGTCACGGATATGACGTTGTAAAATATAAACTAAAAGATTGCAAAGAAAAATCTCGAAGCAAAATTTCCGTCGCCGGGCGTCGAACCTACGACCTCGCGCTCCTCAGCGCGCGGCGCGAACTACTCGGCCACAGAGCTTACGTTCTCCAGCTTACTAACGGTGAGCTATTTATATACATCTAACATTTATATACATATACATATATACACCGCGTTTTCGTCATCACTAGTGAGATGGCGCGAAGGTGGGGCGAAGGGCATGCTCTAAAGGTCGTCTCCTCCCTCGTTGCGATGCGTGCGCGTCTCCATAGGGCGTGGTCGCTCGTGCACGCGTGCTTATCTCGCGATTGGGGCGCTTTGTACGTCTTGTGCTTCAACAAGTTTGCTTTGAGGTTACAGTTTTTAAACGGTGCACGAAGGTCACTTCGCTCACCGCAGCGGCCGCGCTTCGTTTCCCGAGTCTTTCTTTGTGTTTGAGCCGCGCGATTGAAGTGTCGAGCTGTGACAGTTGTTAGTCTGCGCTCGTCCTGTGTATGGTCATTTTGCACGTTCTTTCTGCTTGAGGTGCGTGCTGCAAGTTTTCGAGCTGTTTGCCGTTCTGCGCGCGACATTAAAATTTGTTGCTACAGCATTCATTCCTTCGCCCTTGTGGCGAAACAATGCACATTAAACGCTCAATTACCTCTGTGAAGACACGTTTCACTTTAATGTTGTACCGATTCCTATGAGAGAGGGTTGACCTATGTTTTTATTCTCCTCCTCCTCTCCACTTCTCCTCCTCTTTTCCATGCTTCGCGGTGTTGCTAACTGACGCATGTCCCGTCATTACTCAGGGGGGCTCTTCTGCGAACACCTAATGACCTAGCTTTCGGCGTAAACAGCTTCGGTGTTAAAATCTGGAGGCCACAATATTCATTGTCTTGAACACCTTACAGTGGCACTGGCACGCCGGCGTTCGTGTGTGCTGCTGTAAACCTCGGCTTAACTCTGTGTTTCTAGCGCTGTCCAAGCGGATCTCAGAGACGATTCTGGAAGAAGCGCGTGACTGAGATCTGCTCCTACAGGGGGCGCAACCACACCAGCTGCTCACAATATTATGCTCTGCTCTTCGAATGTCACTCGTTGCCCGTGCCACTGAAAATCATCGTCATCATCTGCAACAGCCTTATCGGTAGACATGCCCACTCCGTTGTTTTGGACGTTCGCAAAATGCGCATATTTAAACGTTTGGCAGCAACGTTTAAACCAGGCGTTTCTTTTCTCTCCTGGTGAGCTACAGCTCCCCCGCCACGGCTCCAAGTAATGGTGACGAGTATATACAGATGCGAAAATATAGCGTATGAATAATGCTCACGATATCTACTATAACAAGACAAAACTACTCACAACAGATTTATGTGACCTTCGCAAACACAGTGCCCTTTCAGTATATTTCTTTCTGAACTCATCCGTCCAAAAAGGGCCCCTTATGTTGTTTAGATCAAATGCATGCATGAACTCGTGCGCTATCAGCTGCAAAAAGAGCAAGAAAGTGTCAATGCAGAACAATTGCGGTAGGTTTAACGCACTCTGTCAATCGATGATACGCGAAGCAGCCAACAAACACCTAGCTATAGCGTACTGTATGACTTGTAGCGAGGTGTTGCGAAGACAACTAATGCGTATGTTTATTCTCAATGGTTGTGCACAAGGCGCGGGCTTACTGTGTGCGTCGACTTCACCTTCACACCTTCATCTTAGCTAATAGACAGTTTTAGTCCAGCGTCCGCAGCAGCTCTGCAGACTCGAGCTGCAACCCATTCCCAATAACACTGTGTCTGCAGAGCTGTTGCGGGCGCTCAAGTCCGCTTTCGAACGCAGACGCCAGTCTCTTTGCGTAGAGACGCATGCTCCGGCACGCTGACGTCTTTCCGTTAAGTAAAGCTATTTGACACATTCCTGCGCGATGCAGCAACGCCTATACTATAAGTGGCAGTCATAGTAGTGAACATGCAACGTTTCATGCATCGTTTTCAGAGCACACAGGCAGCACAACACCACTGCAGCCCACATTAGCCAACCCTCGTCGTACGTGGGCAATATCAGCCGACAATAAGCCAAAATTAGTGAGTCCTAGCCAAGTACTCTCGAACACTCAATTACAGACTCTTAACGCCATTCAGTGCAAGCACATCGTTGAACAAGACAAGCAAACAGTCGCCAATTCACCAACATTATTCTCAAGAAGTCAAAATTTGCACGCACTAGTCAGCATTAAGTGAGAGCGCACAGTTGCAAGCACCACATACCATTACACGTTGCTCAGTTCAGGCGATGCCTTTAGCGCCTACAAACTTTGCATTACTAGCCGAAATCAGCTCACATTAGTTTACTTCAATGATCAGCTAGCCAATCCTATGCGACATTAGCAAGCTCTTGCTAGTCCAGAACTAAACAAAAAGTGGTATTAGGAATCGTTGGACAACACTAACGAACAGCTCACCATGCAGCCCTTGTTTTATTACATCCAAAAAAGATAGGCATGTTGAAGGGTATCTTATTTTATTAGGCTTGTGCGAATAGTGAATTTTAGGTTCGAAGCGAATTCGAAACGAATAGTGATTTTGGTCGAATAATTTCGAACCGAATTCGAATAGCATACGTCACATATTATAAAGAAAAGTGGGCATATTCGTCATGGCCTAAGTAACCTGCACAATCTTTTTTTTAAATTGAAACAAGGTCTGTGCCAACGCCTTTTTTTTTGTTGTTGTTGTTCAAAGGAAGTGGAAACAACTTTGAATAGTAGCAGGATTTGACTTTCGGTAGAATGCAAGTGATAACCTGTAAAATATGTTACGTTTTAAAATTTACTATACTTAGAGCATATAAGCCGGTATAAAAGATTTTAAACTTAGAAAATGACAAATCGATGTGAGGGTAAAATGTTCATTTAACCTTGAAGTGGTGCTTCGCGGCAGTGCGGATTTCTCCTGAGTAGGTGTTTTCATGGCTTAGCACCTCTCCACTGCAGCAAAACCACCTTTACAGGGGATTACATGCGGACTAATATACATCTATTCGTTCATTTCGAATACTTCGAAATTTTCAATAATTTAAATTCGAATCGAAGCGAATTCGAATACTGTAATATTCGTTCGAATATTCGAAGCATTCGAATATTCGCACAAGCTTACATTTTATATATGACAAGTGGTGGATGTCAAGCTATGTGAGATAAAGTCGCCGCGATTAGGCCTTATCAAACGTGATATTCGTGGCATATGTTATTCATTTAATGCCCCCTCCTTCAGTTCAGCATATCTGTCATGCGTGCATTCAAAATGGGAATCCTAACCAACAAGCAGTCGCTGGTGTATCAGGACGGACTAGTGGTTAAGTCCACTCGTGCCCTCGATTAGGGCTCTATAGATTAGAATAATTCATACTTGAACGCAGCTTTCCATGTTCTACGAACATAAAAACTTAAGTATAGCGACTCACTTGACGGCTTTAACCATAACTTGACTAGACATGCTATTGCTCCTATCATCGCTTGAAGCGAGCCGCTTCACTTATTGCAAGCTTTTCGAATACTAGCGACGCTTGCAATGAGATTTCGCAAGTGACACTGGTAGCTACGCACATTCTAGAAATAACGCGAGAAGACCGCTTAGACTGGAGTGTACGAGTGTGCACCTATGAATGCCAACTAATTTCAGCCGTAGGTAATGATCCAATGAAGTGGATGTCTCAAGAACTTCCATTTAAGGTGTTTCACTATGCGTGTTGTGTGTTTACCACTCATGTGTACGTGCTCTTATTATCTCCATCCTTGCGTATCAGCTGCACTCCTCTTAGGACTACAGGTTTCCCGGCTCAATCTAATCCAAGCGCCAGCCGTTTTTGCTGGCGCTTGAATTAAATCAGCTGGCGCTTGGATTAAATTCAGCGGGAAAACCTGTAGGTTGGCAGTGTGGCAGAATCGATCGAGTAAAGATTATTGCATGCTTAACGTAGTACCAAAAAATATAAGTGCTTACCGTCCCAAGGCCACCATAGTTCAGCCCGAGTGGCGCGTATAGATATACGAAAGGACTATGCATAATGCCTGGTGGTACCACTAGAATTTCTTCGCCCACCCTGTAATAAGCGTTGGTCTCCAACTCATTGTAGAGCACCGTCGTCTTATCGATCCACATATAGCGAGACGAGTGACCGAGGGCCTGTATCCATGTGGGGAAAAATTTGTCCAGTGGTGCATCCGGGTACGGTTCTGCGGCAAACGATATACAATTATATAAACGGCAAACCCGTCCAGCTGCGGCGCACGCGCAGAACACACGAAAATCGGCGATTGGTGTCTCAGAAAGCACAAGATCGCACCAAGAAGAGTGAGATCAAATGTTGCGCAACATAAGAACACTATATTATACGTAGGCGACTGTTATCCAGTTCGACTGTTGGGAACGCGCTTCAGCAGAGGTGACAAATACGCTTGCTGGCAGGCTGAGAACAAAGAATAGACTTTAGTTTACTCTTGACTAAAACAGGCTCGCATCGCGGAGGCACAGGCATGTCAGTGTTAGGAAGTTTTTTTCGGTACGAAGGAAGAACAATTTCCTTAGTTCGCAATTATTACGAGAGGCCGGTTTTTCGAAGTTTTCTAGATGTCAAAGCTTCAATAGGCTATCCGCATGAAGGAATGCAAATCTCCCATTTGACCTAAGAACCTAACACTACTAATTAAAAAAAAGGTTAATTAACCAAAGTTTCTTAATAACTGTCCCAAATGATGTCGTCATCCATCTTAGGATACCTGGGACTGCAGACGAACTAATTGTGCAGGCATCGAACAACTGTCGCATTTCTCTTTTTTTTTTTTGAGGATTTTAGACACATTTCTTAGAGCACCCCGGATATAGGTATATAAAACTACCAGTGCATATCTTAGATGTTTGCTGCGAACGTGGGCAGCGCGCTGTTGTTCTGCCGGCGCCGATCGCAGAGACCACACATCGACACACGCAGAAAACTAATACATTCTTCAAGAGTTCGCGTTGAACCGACGGGGGCGAAACACGCGTGCACGCAGATGGTTAAATATCTGAAGCAGTGGAGCAGGAACGCCCAGGAGCCGTTACCACAACAATATGGGGAAGTTACATTTTACACAGCGCTGAACTCATCAGTAAAACAAGTTGTGACGAACACTCCGCACGTTTCTGCGTATAGCAGATCAAGCGAGTAAATGGCGATGAATACTGACTGTAAATCTCTTCGACGAACTCTGGATCCAATCGGCGCCCTGGACTTCCTACGTATGCCTTTATTTCGTCCAACGTTCTGATAGCATCGTATGCAGTGTCGCGGCTGACCCAGCTTGACGAATCAATGGCTTTCGAGAAAACGTTGCGGATTCGGAACACCATGCGCCTCGTCTGGTACACCATGCGAGGTGGAATGACTGTTAACAGAGAAACGAGTGAGGGCGCCCCGTTACCTAAGGCTTCACGAGCAATATCGTATGACACGTATTGAGGATAATTTTTTTCCCGATAAAGAATACTATATTAAAAACTCGTCCATCATCGTTACTATAATTCCATCATTATGATTACATGTTTTTCGTCATAATGAAGGATAATATGGTAGAGGTGGTGTAGACGGGGTGTGTGTTATTGTGTTCCCCACCGGAATTGCGAAAACCGAAACCCAATGGGCCTGCGTGTAGTTGTCTATGCTGAACGAGGATCTAAAGATAGCAGAATTTCTCAGCAACAGTTGAATAGGGTGAGCGTCTCCTCTGGGCTGCAGGAGACGTCAACGCGTGTGTCTGTTGATATCATTAACTGCTCTCTTTCAGCCCCTGTTCAGGGTAGTGAACTGCACGCGTAGGCAAATGTTTCTGTTAAGAGGCGGCCAGAGCATCACCCATGTCCACCACTATATCCGCAAATGTAATCGAAGATATTTCATCACTATGGTAGTTTGTGGTAACGAATGACGGACTAATTTCAGTACGGGGAGTTTTGACTCGATGAATCGGCGATTGCAGGCGGATGCTTTCTATTCTAAGGTGTCACCACTTATCTGAGCCTCACTGCGTTCGCGTTAGTGTGGTGATACGAATGCCGTAACAGCAGCAGGTGGCGCACAGCTCGTACGCGTCTCCCACATTGCTTCTGGACGCCGCGTAACTCGACAATTTCGCAACAGGCGCTTGCGGATACGTACTGAAGTATCATGTATTCGCTGAACACAAAACATTGAACCAAATTAAGTACCCACATTCACCCAAACATTATGAAACTTTCAGCGAAGGACTAATCTCCGCAAAAGTTTGTTTCCCACGTTGCGTTCCTTAGTTATTGCGCTACCGGTCGACCAAGTAGCGCAAGCGCTGAGTCCTCTGTTTTGCCGCAACCCGTGAAATCATTGTGATGTGCTTTTTTTTCTAGCTAGTTTTCCCTAAAACTGAACAGCGGCACAACACCGTCCTATTCTAAATATCGTGGGCGGAACTAGTGGAACTGGGGCCTTCACATTGGAACTATCTTGGCGGCTTTCTAAATTCTGCGGAACAAGCATTCCGCGCGCAAAATTCCAAGATGTCGTCATATGAGGTCAGAAGGAAGTTTTTCACAAACGTAGAATCGAAATTTGAACTAAAATTAAATTGGATATTTTTGCGAGTGCTCTGCGATCTCTTCGAGAGACATCACCTTGGTAAGTGTTGAACTGTCGGTGTTGATATATCGACTCGCCCCCCTTTCCTACAGTCGCTCTGGCAGCCTGTATGCTTACGGCACCGGCACAATGGCAATGTGAGCGTTGTAAAATACTCGCTTTTATGTAGATATACACACCAGATTGGAAGTAGTGGCTCAAAATCGCCAGATTCATGGCTCTGTTTACATGCTCGTAGCAAGCGTCACTCGCTTTCTTGCCACCAAGGAGCGTGTACGGATCAGTGAGCTCCACTAGCTGCCTGAAGAAGGTCCAGGCGACCAGGTATCGCAGCCCTTCCAGGCCCACATAAGTGGAATTGAAAAGTTTCACGATGATGGCGGTAGCGTGTGGATTACGCAAAATAGAATCGGATCTCGTGTAGGTACCGTTGGTGTACTTGAAAAAAAAGGTGCTCCATTGACCTGGTAAAAGCAAAAAGACATGGAATACAAATTATTAGTATCACTGCACTCATAACACACGGATATATTCAATTCAGGCATTTAGATACTACAGATTTGAAGGCTGGTCTTAAGTAGTATTGACGAAGTTGGGTTACATGTGAGAATGCAAGTCACACAACGCAAGACATTCCCGAAAAACAGAAACCCTAATAACCTTGACATTAGTGAGGCGCGATACCGTGGAAGGCA
>JALIZH010012500.1:0-127840 GCA_030522465.1 Rhipicephalus appendiculatus
GGACAGCATGCTTAGTAATTTACGGTCTTTTTTTTTACTGCTGCAACAACAGCATGTCTACTGTTTTTTTTTGTATCTGTTACGTCATGACTGTTGCAAGAGCGGCATGTCTACTGATTATACGTTATGACTGTTGCAAGAGCGGCATGTCTACTGTTTTTCTGTATCTGTTACGTTATGACTGTTGCAAGAGCGGCATGTCTACTGTTTATACGTTATGACTGTTGCAAGAGCAGCATGTCTACTGTTTTTCTGTACCTGTTACGTTATGACTGTTGCAAGAGCGGCATGTCTACTGTTCTTCTGTAGCTGTTACGTTAGGACTGTTGCAACGGCAGCATGCCTACTGTTCTTCTGTATCTGTTACGTTATGAATGTTGCAAGAGCGGCATATCTACTGTTTTTCTGTACCTGTTACGTCTGACTGTTGCAAGAGCAGCATGTCTACTGTTCTTCTGTATCTGTTACGTTTTTTTATGGCTGCTGCAGGCCTAGCACGTTTATCAGCGACGAAGGTGTTGTTAGATGGCAAAGGTGTCATTTTGTTTTAGATGCGAAGCAGCTTAGAGCGGAGTTCAATCCGGTGGTGTGCGGCCTGACCACCCTACTGCGCATGCGCCAACTTTCTCCCCCTCTCCTCGCGCTCACGCGAGGAGCTGGGGTGGAGGAGGTGGCGTGAGCGCTGCCTCCACTTCGTTTCTCCTCTCCCGTTTCTCTCTCTCCGGCGCAGCTGTGCGCTCGTATATAATGCGGCGAGCGCTCGCATATAATGCGACGCGCGCTCGCTCCGTTGCACTCTCCTTCGCAACGGTGCTATGGATGTCAACGTTGCCGCCAGTTGTAGCGGCATCGGTAACGTAAGCCGAGACAGCAGCGCAAGCAGCGTAAGCAGCACCGCTGATACACACCTCCACACACAAATCAAACATACACGGAAACATACAAATGGAAACACAAGTGAGCACCAGCGCTGCTTCGCATCCCCACATGGTTCTCTTTAGTGGGATATGGTGTAATTTCTTAATTGCGAAGCATTTCTTAGCGAACTTCGGCGACTTTGAGCGTATCTATCTATCTATCTATCTATCTATCTATCTATCTATCTATCTATCTATCTATCTATCTATCTATCTATCTATCTATATGCCTACGACTTTGAGCTCTCCTGGCCGTATCGTTAATGGGATTTATACCAAAAGTAATATGGACATAACATGATTGTATGACGAACATGACTGGCTGGTCACATGAAAATCATGACTAACTTGTCATCAAAAAGTATGATTTACACGCCATGACCATAGTGCTCCTGAGGCCGTTTTCCTAAAGGGGCCCTGCAACACTTTTTGAGCATGCTCAGAAAACGCTGCCGATCGGTAGTCCAGGCTCTCGAGAACACGCGAGCCAAATATTATAGCGCAGCACGCGGCGTGGAATTCACAATAAATTCTCAAAGTCAGCCAGAAATTGCTTTCTCTTCTCTCGACAAATTACGTTGCGTACTCAAAAATCACTCTTCACCGACGAGTGATTTTTTTGTATCAGCCATTGGCTGATTTGAGCATGGCGCGCTCGGTAGTTACAGAGGCCGCCGCGAGAGGCCGCGACTTGTCCACGCGCGCGCGCGCGATCGCAATGAAAATTGGCGTATTCGAACAAAAAAAAGAAAGAGAAAAAGCGCTCAAGATCACGAGGCGCGCGTGACGTATTTTCTTTCCCCGTGCCATCCCTCCCTGCTTAGCTTCCAGCGCTTTCGACGGGACGAGAGAAGAGAGAATGCAATTGCAGCGTGCGAGAAATCTTTGTAACTCCACTCGTAATGGACGGATTCCAAAAATTTTTGCGGCAATGAATTCGTGAGGCAATAAGCTCCTTTAGTGAATCCATTCCATGGCTACTTAAAAAAGTGTTGCAGGGCCCCTTTAACTTGATATATCAAAAAAATGGTACCATGAGACATTTCTGCATGACCAACATAAATGACAGGTGGTAATATGAAAATCACGACCTGCATGTCATGTAAAACATGATTTACATGCCACGCTCGTGGTGTGCTGACAGCAGTTTCGCTAGCTTGATATACACCAAAACTTGGTATCACGCGTCGTGACTGTTTAACAGACATAAATGGCAGGTCCTGACATGTAAATCATGACATGCATATTACGTACAGCATGATTTGCTCCTTGCTGGCTGCTTCACATTACATCCGATTCGCACAGTGCGTGCGATCTGTCGGTCTTATGTTTACGCAAACGTTCCATCGTTTATACAGCAAATGCTGCAGTCTCATTATGCTTTCATTTCATGCATTTATGAGGTGGACAGACATGCATCATAATAGTTGTCAAATGCCGTTTTCTGAGACTTGTGCTTGTATTTTGATACTGACAACTAAATGTAGTAGTCCTTTTTTACGCTCTTGTAGAATGATAGTCACAATTCAAGTAGTCATTTTCAGAACTGTCTTACTGTGATTTTACTGTGATACATTTAAAGTGGTCATTTCGATTGAGCCAAACTTTGACATATGAAACTGGGCATTATCTGGGGCAGTGCACTTTCGCGTAAGCAGAAAAGTCTTTTTTTGAACATAAGACAGTTACACTCTTGTATCACTGCTTGTTGAAAGTGATTTATTTGAGAAGGATGTCTGGAGTGTGGCATTTTTGGAAAAACAGGCTTGTACTGCCCATTCAAAGTTTATGTAGAGTAACAAAGTGCATTTTTCTTCCGGCATAAATGCTAGACATTATTTTTGCAAGATAACACAGCGATTACATTGCGAAAGAACAGCACTTGTGATCACTGTTTGAGGACATTAAGAAGAAAAGAGAGGAGAAAGCTGTAAGGCTGACACCGTATAGGCTTGGTCAATCAGTATTGATATACAGCCGCAACATAACATGTGACATGGTTTGAAACATTTCGGTGATGTTACTGTGAGACCTTAAAGGGGCCATGACACCCAGTTTTCGACCATAATCTGTGTTATGTAGGTTGATCCTTGTACGTTCACAGACAAGCTGGCGAAATTTTAGCGGATTCGGTCGTGCCGTTAATTTATAATTATTTTTATAAACGAGCGAGCGGCCTGAGAGTCGGGCAACACTGGCACGCTCGCTAGCCGTGACGTAACGAGTAGCTTGCTGTGCGAGCGTCTGCACGGTCTGCATTCCGTGTTCCATGTTCAGCTGCGCGTGCAAACGAGCTATTTCTGCTTTTCTCAACTTGCCTCTGGAACTAAATGACTTGCAGCGGTTGAAACAGCAACAGAGCAACACTCGCAGTGAACACACTGACCGCGTGTGGAACGTAGCAGACGACGTCACTGCTCCTCGCAGTTAGTGACGTCACGCACGCCATGGCAAAATGGCGGTCGCCGGCGGTGGACGGAGTTTACAGCCTACGACTTCCCCGGCTTATTTTGGACTGAAATAATCTTTTACAGTCCAGTTTTCACACGTGTACAAGCATATTTGGCCCTCTACCTTCGTTTTTCGCCAAAAACCGCGAATTGTTGGGTGACCATGTCATGGCCCCTTTAAAGGAGTACTGACACAGTTTTGGAGCATCGCGGAAGAGGCATTTTTAGTTTCCTTGGTATGCATGTTAATGTTCTGCGCACACCTGAGCTACACAATATGTTTGAAATATTTAACTTAGATTTTAAAGTCCTCGGCAGACAACATCTGCAAGCCAGCCCACCGCAATAGACATTATCATGACTAGTCAACACGATTCCCTGGGTTATAAATCGCAGCATAAATCACAGAAATCGCTGTTGTAGTTGCTGAAAGACAATTTATCTATTACTGTTTACAAGTACCATGTGACACTTCAAGAGGTGCTGCCTGTTTGTCGCAAGTTACTGTCTCCTCGTGACATCAAACTGCATACACGGCACTGCAAAGCCGCCTCATTAATATCGCAACCGAAAGTGCCTTATTTAGGCAGCATTAATAAAAAATATATTAACTGCATTCTCAGGCACAACAGTACTCTTTTTAGGGTTCTCGACACCAGCGTTATTTAAAGCAATAACCAGAAAATATTAAAAATTCATGTTAGTACTCCTACTAGTATGCTGTTGCATTGTTGTCATGTGCCTTGCTGTGCACAATGAGGTGTTTTAAGGACCTGATTGCTCTTGACGGTGTGCGCACTATTGGTTTAGTTGCCCTTTAAGAGCTATTTTTTCGTACCGGTAGTGGGAGCGTTGCGAATGATTTTACTGGTGACAAGTTCTTGTGGCGGTCTGAGCATTATCTTGTCATTGTACAAGTTGGCATAAAAACTGAACGGTTTTGAATGTTTTCGATGTGTTCTCATTCTGTTCTGCATGGATTCTTTGACCGCCCGTTCCTGAAGTACGGGCGTTCTGTTAAATGTAGCATGTGAGATGGTCATGCGTTTTGCCTTGCTCTCACAACTACACACCGTGCACAGAAGCTCACACAGTCAGGGTCAGTTGTGTTGTATGCAATGCCTCTCCTAAATACTCAAATAATGTCCCGTGACCACGGAATGGCAATCATTTGTAGTGAGCTTATTACGTGTCATGATTTTGTTCTGCTAGGGGATGCTTGCATTTCATTCAATATTCGCAGCAAGCGTTGCATTCATATGCCACTACATTTTCCAGCCCTTCAATGACTGAGCATAACATATGGCAATACAACCATTTACTCCTTTCCATTCATTTTTTTTGTCTGCAAAGTTAATACTGCTGCACATGCATACACAGCAACTGCAGTACTATGCCATGTAAACACATGGAAATGATCATACCACCCGTGTGCTAATTTTCTGTAAGAAAAGAAATAGCACTTCATTGCATTATGGCAGATCAGCGCAAGAAAATTGGACAGTATGACACACTGGACACAACACATTGTTGTGTCCTGTGTGTTCCACTGTTCTGCATTTTGCAGTGTTCTGTCATGTTCCTTAAGCAACTGCAGCCTGCCTAAGGACCCTTGAGCACTTCGGGGGGTGTATTCTATACAGAATGGTGCTGCCTAAGAAGTGTAGACGTCATATAAACTTTTTGCAGTTTAAAACAATAATCATGGATGTAAATCAGCTGCCGAGAGTCTTGAACATTGAAGAGATTAGCATTGCATCATTCCATGCCACATGCACCAGCTGTGACGCTCACACATCACAGATGTAGCTGATAAAAGCGATACCTTTGTCCTGTACATGGTCTTGCGGCTCAACCTTTCTGTTAAAAAGAATTTTCTCGACTGTCATCGAGCCGCCGCAAAGTTCACTTGCTTTTGTAAAACTGTGCCCAATAGAACAATTGTACATAAAATCTATTTTTTGTCAGCTGAGCTTCCCAACTGTTCTTGCTCTGCTACAGAGGTTCTGTTTAGTTGCGCTGTTTGATTCCGAATTTCTTGTCTTTAACTGCCACCCACGTATTTTCAAAGCGAAAATCGTCAAAGTTCGCGACTGTTCCTTAAGCTATCTCGAACTCTCGCTAAGTAGTACAACTAAACAGAACATCTGTAGTGGAGAAAGCGCAGTTTTGCAACTCAGCAGACATAAAATACATTTTTTATACATTTTTTTTCTATTGGGCATAGTTTAACAAAAGCAAGTAAACTTTGAGGGGGGCCCGACGACAGTCGCGGAAATTTTTTTCTAACAGAAACGTTTAGCCGCAAGACCATGTACATGACAAAGGTATCGATTTTATCAGCTAGATCTGCGATGTTTGAGCGTCAGGGCTAGGACACATATCATGGAATTATCTCATTATTTTTTATCTGTTTTCAATATGTGTACAACATCACAACTGACCAGTCATGTGGTGCCGGTGGTGCACTGTCGTCAGGCCCGCCTTGGACACACTGGAACAGGCTGACGACTGCATTGCGTTGCTGCCTGCCCTTGAGGTAGATGACATGCGACAGCGGAACCTGTGGCAGCTCTGCACCGTCTTTGCGTGAATCGCTCGGTGCTTCCCCACTGTCGTCGCCCTCATGGAACAGTGGCTCGCCTGCCTCCAAGGCAATGTTGTGGAGAGCAGCGCAGGCAAAAACAATTGCCGCTGCTCGGTCGCGACTGTAGAGCAGAGTTCTGTAGTGCTGCAAGCAGCGGAGCCTGCTCTTCAGCCCTCCGATGCACCTTTCCACAACATTGCGCATGGTGGTGTACTCCTTGTTGTAGAGGCATTCGGGGGAGACGCCGCGTGGATGGACAGGAACCGATATCATCAGCCACGGCTCCAAAGGATAGCCAGAGTCATCTGTCATACAAATATGACAGCCGAGTTCCGGGTTGCTGGTTTGGCAACTATGCACCAAATTGGCCATTTCTCATGCTGCTGAGGGGGGGGGGATATTTCGCTTGGCTACTTTTCATAAAGCTTGGCCATTTTAAAACATGAACCGACATGTGTATAGCTCATAACATGCAGCAATTTAGATTTGCCATTTCAGCCACGCCATTGGAAACCTTTTCAAGCTTGTCCATCGGCATCGTGAATCTAACGTGGGCACTTTCGATTCAACCAAATGATCCAAAAGTTTCAATGTTGGCAGCTTCAGCTAGAATGGGAGTTGCAGGATTTACAAGTGGAACCTACAAGTATGTGAAACCAGTCGCACTATCTGGACGAAGATTAAAACTACAAAGAAACGTCCTACATGAACCATGTGGTGCATCTTGCAGATAGAGCAGTTAAGCAGCTTCTCCAGCTGATCTGAAACGCAGGGGCCCAGAGAGTTTTCTTATTGACAGCCTTCTTGAAAAGAGGCCTCAGGAAAAGAATACTGGTCTGCTGGTCTTGGTTCTACAGATACAGTTGTGACTGCGTCTGAGGAACTTAACGGGTTCCAGCTTTGATATCCTCCAGAAATTGCCAAAATTAACACAAACATAACACTGCTAATCTGCAGCTGCGATTTGAATTGTGTGATAGTGTTCAAGTATGTCTTGTTCTTGCGATTTCAGCCAAATTATGAAAATTATCTGTATCTTGTGACGTCTTAGCAGCTGGCTTTCGAACATGCGGTAACACAACAATGCAACTTAGGCATCTTTCCAGCTCCGAATTTGGCACTCGACTTACACAAAGAAAATGTTTTTCATTTTGAGGGTGAGCCTCGAGGTGTTGCTGGGCGCCTTATTTTGCAGACCACTTATTGCAGAATGCAAGTTCAAACCATAATTTGCAGTGAACATGACAACCGAGAGCACTCTGCATCCAAAGAGCTCTGCAATCATCAGCATTAAAAGTCGGATATTCGACGAGCTGCTTTTGCAATTTCTTGGGAGTAAGTTCGACAGCAACTCAGGAATACTAACTGCTAGTAGTTAATTATTACGCAACACATGATTGCGAAACTCACTACAATGTGTGGTTCAAGCAAAACAACCTTGATTTTGAGCACACTCGTGCAGTACTCGTAGTCACAATTTTTTTTGTTCTAGTTTTCTTCAGAGAAGCTCCACAAGGCACGTTACGAAATTTCCACTTTAGGGACAGCACAAGACACTTTGTTATCTTGCACAAAATTGTTGCTAAAGTCCTCAATTGTACTTATGTAATTCTGATTTCCAAGTGTTCATGTTGCGTTTGTTTACATGTTTTTGCCAAAAGGCTTTAAGCAAGTAAGAATGTCTCGGCCCTTGGCATAGGGTGCTAGTTTTCCCAATTATTTTGCTTACTTTTTTTTGGTTTTGACCTCGCAATCTTGGCCAAGCTCTCTGCTCTTGATTATGAAACGGCGCAATGAAAAGACATGAAACACTGACAATGAAGAAGACATGAAGACAAGTGTCGGATCTTGTATTATTCATTGTCAGAGTTTTTGTCTTCTTGTTCGCGACGTTTCATAATCATAAACCCTCACCAATTCATTCAACTGTCAGTTTTCTGCACTTCTTAGTGGTGCTCATTTTCATCGCTCACCAAGTACATATTCACCAGGCTGAAGTTGTGAGGCGAGGCGCTTCCACAGTGGGTTGTGCCTCCACACCCAGGAGTCGTGGCATGACCCCGGAAAACGGGGGTCGATGACCAGTATGCGGAGGTCTGCGTCGCACACCTGCAATGAGAAGTAGTATGAAATGGGGAAAGAGATATGCTTCAAGCAATTCCGTCTACCCATCTCTCATAAACATGTAATGCGCATGCACGTTGGGGAATGTTGTACACTGTTTAACCCCTTTCAGGGTCGAATTTTTTTCATAAATGCGTGCCAAAAATGTGTAATTTTTTATTGTTGAAATAAATTCTTCAGACCATTCTATCTAAGAAAAAATTTGTCTAAAATTTTTTTTCTTGACCTTAAAGTGACAAAAAAATCATTTTGTGTTGTTACATAGACATGGTTTATTCATAGTAAAATCAAGCAAAATCCTAAACAAAACACTTTTACGATGTCTTATGAATAAAAATTGTATTATAATAAACATAGCTCACAGACATACAAAAATAAGCGCACCAGAGTACTTTTCCGGTAAAAAAAATGTTTTTCCTCTAAAACTAAACACCGGGGAATTGTCACCTTTGATCCGATTCGGATCGTCTCACCGCGCGCTTTCAAGATGTAGCTCCTTCATCATCATCCGAGTCTGAACTCGTAAGTAAATCCTCGCCTGACGAACTGACATCCAATGAATCAGATCCGGCGGGGAAAAGGAAGTCCACATCGGAAGAATCGCCGCTCGACCCCCTAGCACCATAGCAACCGGCGCGAGCTTCCGCAGCGTAGGCGAACTGCGTGAGTGAGCGCACGGAAGAAAACTGTGCGGTTGTGCGCCCGTCCGGAAAGCAAAACGAGGGAAAAAGCTATAATGATCCTTCGTCTTATCGCCAACGAGACGGAGTTAGTTTTTCCGAGTTCCCCTAAACAGGAAACTCAACCACGGCGGCAATGTTTGCGTAATTTAGCTCCTCCCGAAACAGATGCTAATCGCGCCTCGAGGAGCAGCCAGCAGAGAGTCACAAGCGGTCACCCTTTGAGAGATTAAAAATCAGACAGTCATCATGATGCTTTGCGGGCGCGAGAAGCGATAACCAACCGATGGACGAAACCGAAACGAGCCGCGCGGCATGTGCGCGTTCAGGTGTGCAAGCGAAAGCCGCCGCGCCAGTTTTGAAAGCAGAGAAGCAACAGAGAGACATCGGGGCGTGAAAAAATTGGTAAATAACACTGACCCTAATTAAGCGCGTTCGCGACATGGTCTTAAACATTTTCGTGTTCCACGTACCTTCACAGTCATCATTGACCAACTTTCCTTTCAGCATGGCATTTACTCCTGTTAGCGTTACTTTCTCGCGACCGAGCTTCGAGACTGAAAAACATGCATTTTGCTCGGTACTTTCATTTCTAGACATTGCGCCCATCATTTGCCGAACACACATTAAGCTTCAACGAGCCCGTATTCAGTACCCCGGACGCTAAAGGATGCACTCGCATTCAGGGGCGGCGCCAGGATTTTTGCTCTGGGGAGACCACCCACGACAAGCGAGTTCGTCCAAGGTGGGGGGGGCAGGAAGGCGGGTAACTCATGCATTATCTTTTAGGCTATGTTTGATCTTGGGGGGGGAGGGCATAGGGGGCAGGCGAAAATTCTGGGGGAGCTCCAGCCCCCCCCCCATACTCCCCCGCTAGCACCCCCCCCAGCTCGCATTGCAATCGTGCCATTACTACAGCGGGAATAGGCACTGTAACATTTAAAAATATTTCCGCGATAGCCAATTACAAATGGCGACCACGTTTCTACAGAAGTTAGAGGTACGACCATGACGTTGAGCGCATAATAACTAGAGGCCGGATTTTTAGGCACTAAAAAAGCGTGTTTTAGGCGCCGAAAATAGGCAGGTAAAACACCGTTTTAGGCCTTCAAAATCGTAAATATAGGCACAAGAAATATTTAGATAAATTCAATTAATTTCATACAAAGACGTGCGCAACCTGTATCTACGACAGCAAGCAAGAAAATTTTATTGTTTATGATTGAACAAATGCGCCAACGGTTGAACATAGTCATGCATTTGCCGCACGGTTCGCAGAACACGATCTTTCTTTTTATTTTCTAGCATAGTGAGTCAAGTGACCACCGTCGAATCAACACACTCCTGGGTGCCTTTCTTTTCCGCATGGCTTAGGAAGGTAGTGCAGGAGCACAGATCCAGACCGCTAAAAGGCCAGGATGGAGGATACTTCGTATTAGCCGGGTCTAATCGCGTAGGGTCAATTTCTTTCCTGTTGGTCCACACTTTCAATGGGCCCCTCAGCAGGTTTGAGCTTTTTAAGCAGACAAGTGTAATTAATGCATGCACTGGGCGCTCATGATCACGTCTGCCGAAGATTTGCAACGCTACGCATCGCGGAACGACGTGAAATTTCAAACTGAACGCCGCTTTCCCTTATTCTCGCGGGCGCGCGCCCCAAGATGGAGGGGATGACGTGCAACGAGGAATGGTCCTGCTCTAACGCCGATCCTTTACGTAGGCATTGGGACTCTGACGTCGCTCACCGTACACTCTTAACCAAGTCCTGGTTAAATGCTGGGTATATCGAGAAAATCAGACGAAAATATCCTGTTTCCTGGCTATATTCAGCACTTCAAGCGGGACCTGATTGAAAGAGAAGCACTTGACATTGCGAAAATTATTGGAGGCGACATGTATAATTTGTGTAATCTGCTGTTCAACAGATCAATGAAAGCTGAACGATAAAACACACAAGCTGAATGTTAGCGTGTTTTTATTTATTTTTTTTATTTCGAATCGTAGCGAGATGCTATACACTAGTGAGCCTCCGCTTCGCTTGCGTTCGTCTTCGCGCCAGTCCCGCGTCGTGCCCGCGGCAGCCCTGAGAACGCTTAGCGTGTTTTCGGTGCATCGTCTCTCACAGTAGTTTCAGCGGTGGGACGCGGTGTATAGGGGTGAGGATACATGATCCGTGCCAGCCTCTTCAAACGTACCCGCACTGAGGAATTCATCCCACAGAAACAGGCAACATATTACCGAGAACGCCGAAAAGACACAACATGGCATGGCATACCTGCTCGTGCACGTCATGAGCACGTGACCTCGCGTGCGCATGACATGTTGATACTTATGCGTCGTGTTATCTTCCGGCTCTGATATCCAAAGAGGGCAGGGAAGGAATTGGTTGCGATGGCTGCATGGGGCGAGGGACAAGGGTTACAATCTTGCCTTCTCGCATCATGCTTTCGTGGCTCGTAACGAACAAATTCGCTCTACCTTGGGCACGCAACAGCTTCCAGTGTCTAACTACAATTTCTTACGTTACCTGGTGAGGGGCCCTTTAAAGGGGCCCTCTAACACTCCTCAACCCTCCATTTTTTACTTGTGGGCTGCATAGAGTGAAGTATGGGCAGATTAGTGCAGCAAGAACTACAGCGACAGGAGCCCGCTGTCCGAAGTTATTCGTTTCAGGAAAATTCAAAATACAAAAAAAAAACCTACCCTCAGCTCGAATTTCGCGGGGTCACATGACCCCATTTCACTCGCCTGTTGTGACGTATTTCGTGTGTGCAATGAAATGAGCTGAAAGCGCGTACGTAGGGGAAGCTCTCAAACCATTGTTGCCTGTTCAGTCGAATGTATTGGTGACGCTGTTACCACAGCAACAAGCAACGTGGTGCCTGACCACGCCGTTTTGTTTACATGGTCGGGCAGCGACGTGAGGCTGCAGCGAGGTGAGAAATGAGCCTCCCTGACTTGTCAGAATTAGAGCAGGCGCTTCTTCTTCGAAGCGAGGCGTTGTGCGTCGTGCCTTATAGCGACACTCCGAGGCAGCCATCAAACTCCTCGGACTTGGCGAGAGGTGACGACGACGACCGTACGGCATCGCCGCCACCGCCGCCGCCTAGGAGCCCACCTCCGGACGACGATGCAGTTGGCTGGTAAGCGATAGCTTGCTCTCACCCTTTTTGTTGACTTTGAGAGACGGATGTTACATATTGCCACAGGCGTTCGTGTGTTGATCCTATGCTTCGGAACGATTTTCTGTAGGCGCGCAACCACATGGGCGCTTCTAGTACGGCGCCGCAGCTATAAAGCTTTGTTTCGACGGACACCGTACGTTGACGCAGTAAACCATGGAAGTTTATTGCTAGCTGAATCTTCGCTGTTTTCCAGCTTGCGCAAGGGCCAAACGATAAATAAAAATAAATGTTTGTGAGACGCGGTCTCCATACACGCGCTGCGCCGACGGTGCGCTGGAGGCGCTATAACAGCAAGTTAGAGAGCCAAGGTGCATGTGTAGTGTTCATTTGCTATCGATAAACATAGTTGATTCGTCTGTGTAACTCCAAATGTCAGTGAAATAATTTTGCGTGTTGCAGGTGCCGTTGCGGCAACTGCCGGCCTATGTTGACCAGAGCAGAGCGGCTGTGCTGCCGTGGACATGCCGCAGTGCACAGCACGCAACGCGGACGGCTGCATATGCGAAGATGATTACTTCTTTACCCTGTGCCTGGACACCGAAGTCCTGCGTGTGGCCTACACAGAACTCATTGAGTGGGCCCAGGAACCAGATGTGGAAATCCACAAGTGAGTAACGCACGCAACAGGGGGATCTAGAAATATTCTTCCGGGGCAAGGGGGAGGTCCGACCCCCCCCCCGCCCCCCCCTTATGTATGTCCATAGGAGCGAAGGTATATCAACATCAACAAAATTAAAAGAGAGGGGGGGGAGGGAGTGAACACCTCATACTACCCCACTGCCCATAGGTGTGCACAGGGTTCCCCTTCAGAGGGGGGGGGGGGCGAAGGTTTGCCACAGCGCCCCCCCCCCCTTATTAGGTCAATGTACGGGGCAGACATTGCCCCCCCCCCCCTCAGGTGACCACGGGGCGGCCGACCCCCCCCCCCCCCCTGCACATGCCTATGCCACTGCCACGGAAAGCTTGTGTTTATCCTGTATTCTCTCAAATTGGCACAACATTGTGGCCAACTGCAATGGACAAATTCAAGGTTTACAACACAGCGCTTCATGAACACAAACACATGAGGCGAGAACAAGGACGTGTGCTGGAGTGCACGCCCTTGTTCTCCACTCATGTGTGTGTTCATTTAGCGCCGTGTAATCTAGTCGATTCATACCGAGCTCGCCTCAACACCCTCTTACAACACAAGTATCATTAATGGCAGTATACAGAACTTCAGTTTGATGCCATAGACATACAGCGATATGACGCAAAACTGAATATTCATTGATGTCATTGGTGCATTATCACAGCTCTGCTAACAAGCTGTGTGGCGCAATAGAATGACAAGTGCTGATGTGGTTCTTATTTCAGTTTCACTCCAATTTCAGAAAGTACCGCTACACGGCGTACCGCCAGTTCACCCGGTGGATGTGGGGACGGCTCGGAATTGGGAAAAGGAAAGTAATTCCATCCTGCGCAGTTTGGTTGATTAGGAAAATGTTTCCATCAGAAAGCTACACAGGTTTTAAGTACCCGGAACTCTGAGTTCAGTGAAGTCTAGAAAATAAAAGCAGAAACAATCAATGTTGGAAAGCATTTTTATTTTTTTTGTGACAACACAAACTTTGTTCTACAAGGCAATTTCTAATTATCAGAAACTTTATCAGTCCTTTTGTACACCTTAAATCACATTAGTGATGTGTGTGAAGTCAACTTGTTGCTTGCAGTAAGCATTCACATTGAAGAGACATAGTTATGTGCATGATAATGTGTAAACACTATGCATTTCTTTATTTCCACATGAAGTGCTTTTTCTTCCATGCTGCCAGTATTGTTCCTTAGACCTACACCTATACGGCTCTTTTGCTAAACTAGCTGTACAACATTCCAATAGCCTTGCGAAAATCCCATTGTATAGTCACAAGCAAGAGTTATGACTACGGCACCAGCCAAAAATAAAAATCTGTCCTAGAACAGCTTACAGAGTATGCTTGCTTTAACGTATTGCATTAGCAGAACATGTGCACTTCGGCTGCACCACTTGGTATCGGCGAACACATTCAGGCTGCACAGAACAAAAAAAGAAATTGGGGAACCAGTTTGTCCCTTGGAAATTTGCTCGTGACTTTCGGTGGGTCCCCATCCTTTCACACATGCACCAATGAATGCCTACATGCCACAGCATAAGCAACATTTCTAGCATTCGGCTCCCCTGGAATTGCCATTTTCAAATGGGACAAGCACTGCAGTCCCACACAAACGTACAAAAAAACTGCAGTTTTCAAATGACACAGAACGGAAATCTTTCCAGGTGTGCACACACCCTTGTTTACACTTGTCCTGTGTATCACAATTTCATTCATGTATCCGTATGTGTACATTCACGTTAGACCCAATGATAATCTCTAGATGCTCTTTTACAAGCAACCTTTATGTGATATTATTATGTTGAGCAAGGTTGCACGACAAAATGCTACTCTTCGTACTGCTTTCGTCTCCATTGCTCACACTGGCATCGGAAAGTGTCCAACCTGTAGATCATAACTTAGTCCAGGTTGCTCGTAGCATACTGCTTTAAATGAAACACAGTGGAGGATGCCATTTTCTAATTCCAGTCACCAGAATCAAGTCCTTTCTCAGCCAAAATTTATGCTTTGAGCACACTTTTAAATTATTTGCAGCACCATTTTTTAAAGGCATAGATGACGAAACAAAATTAATCAGGGTAGCTTAACTGTGGTGCCTCCAAATACTTATTTTAGCATGGATGAGCCCGAGCTCTTCTTCGGTAGGAGCAGTACAAACTCGGTGGATGAGCTCCGCTTGTCTTCCATGACATTTAAAGCATGGGTCCGCTGGCGTCGTGTGGGGCGGCAGTGCTTCTTCTGAGGTTAGTGTTATTGACTCAGACCTCAGGTCGATGATGACGGCACCGTGATGACTTAGGAAGTCCATCCCAAGTATCACATCCCTGGAGCACTGTTGCAGGATTACAAAGCTCACAGGGTAAGTCTGATTATGGATGGTGACTCTTGCTGTGCAGACCCCAGCGGGTGTTATTAAATGGCGTCCAGTGGTCCGGGGCCTTCCCACGCAGTCTTAACTTTCTTTTAACTTCGCGGCGAACGGCCCACTGACGACGGAGTAGTCGGCCCCAGTATCGACGAGAGCGGTGGCGTTGTGGCCGTCGATAAGGATGTCCAGGTGGCTAGTTCGTCGTCTTGCGTTGCGGTTTGGTCGAGGCGTCGGATCACGGCTACGTCTGCTCGTTCCGCTGCTTCGACGTGGTGTCGACAGGTCTTTCTCCGGTCGCGAAGTTGTGTCGTCTGGGCTCGTTCGGGTTGCGGTGTGCTCTTAAGACTCCGTCGAGGCGTCGGCGGCAGTGGCAGAGGATCTTCGGTAGTTCGTCGTACAGCAACCGCACCTCCATCGGTTGCTGCCCTTAGTTTTCCGGATACGGGCTAGGCGATCGGCCCCGGTTTGGGCCAGTGTACTGCCAGCGCTGCGGTGACGTGAGCGGGATGGTCGTCGGGGTGTCCACTGAGCTCCTGCAAGATAGTCGGCGATGTCGCGTGGTCTTTCACCCCACTGTGGACGCGGCGCGTTGACGGCGAAACCACACAGTTCCATCTGGCGGTACTGGCAGCGGCGGTAGGTGTGGCCAGCTTCTCCACAGTGGTAGCAGAGTGGGCGGTGGTCAGGGGGCGCGCCAAACGTCAGTCTTCCTCGGCGGAGCGTAGCGCTGGCCGGCGGATGGACGGTATGGCGTCGGTGCCTGGCAGGGGAACTGCGGCGGTGCGACGTCTTCACGTGGGCGCGGTGGCGGAGCATTACGACGTGCTACAACAGTGTAGCTCATGGCTTGCGGATGAGGCTGTTGCGGTTCAGGAGTACCCAACGACTGCTGGATTTCCTCTCGAACAATATGAGCGATGGAGGAAACTTGCGGCTGGGATGAAGGGAACATTCGACGAAGCTCCTCGCGCACCATGGACTTTATGGTCTCGCGCAGGTCATCTGAGCAGAGGGATTGAATGTTGGTGTAGCCTGGCGTCGAGCGGCGATTGAATTGCCGGGTGCGCATCTCCAGTGTCTTTTCGACTGTAGTCGCTTCCGAGAGGAATTCTTGAACGGTCTTCGGTGGGTTTCTCAATAATCCTGCGAAAAGCTCTTGATTTACTCCTCGCATGAGGAAACGGACTTTCTTGTCCTCGGGCATAGCAGGGTCAGCGTGGCGAAACAATTGGGTCATTTCCTCTGCGAAAATGGCCACGCTTTCATTCGGAAGTTGGATCCACGTCTCCAGCAAGGCTGTGGCCCTTTCCTTTCGGACGACGCTCGCGAACATCTCCAATAAAGCGCTGCGAAAGAGGTCCCATGTTCGAAGTGTGGACTGCCGGTTCTCAAATCAGGTCCTTGCTGCGTCTTCTAGGTAGAAGTAGGCGCGGCGCAGTTTTTCGTCGGTGTCATAGTTGTTGAAGATCGCGACTCGTTCGTAAGTTGCTATCCAGGTTTCAGGGTCCTCACTTGGTTATCCATAAAAAGTCGGTGGCTCTCTCGGTGGCTGGATAACTATCGTTGCAGGGGACACAGCGGCCGTCACCGTGCCTGTCGTTTTCGTCGCCGTAGCTTTCGGCTTGTCCCGTAGAAGTCCGTGCTGCGGGGGGGGAGTCTGCGGCTGGCTCGACTGTCCTTGAAGGGGTAGGTGTATTTGTCCCGAGTTGGGTCTGCGGCTCCCGAGTTAGTCTGCGGCTGGCTCGACTGTCCTTGACGGGGTAGGTGTATTTGTCCCGAGTTGGGTTGGGCTCACGGCTTGACGGGGGCGTCACGTGGTCGTGACGTTGACGAAGGGAGCAGTCGCTGTCTTCAAGGCGAAAGACTTTATTTGGCCGAACTTGTAGCCGTGAAAACGGAAAGTCAGGTTATAGTAATACACACTGGCACTGATAGCGGCGAACAGAGCGCCGGCCGTCGATCAACTGATCATAGTTGGAACGCGCCGGCTTTTATACATCACACGTCGAACATTCTAGCCTTATCGCTAGTCGTCGCGCAAGCTCTGGAATAATCTTGAGTGTTCGCGTGCTGTGCGAAATGTTAACACGATCTACTATGAACATGAAGCTTCTCGAACACTGAGGCGCGATCTGCGCCGAGCATTGCTCACAGTCTTTGTCGGTTTAAACAGAGTGCATCAAAATAACACAAGTGGCAATATGCAAGCACAGTCCCTGCCTTCACTGTAGTTGTGACTAACCAAGGGCAAACAACCACTGCAGTATCCACACGGATCAGATCAATTGCAATTGTCGAAGCCGCCAGCCATAGCTTCGGACAAACATGCCACAAGTGTGCGGGTGTGCGGCTTGCATCAGCCACTCGCATTGTGCTCAGTCAATGGTCCGCTGGGCTGCTTGGCGAATCGTGATCGCCGTGACGAAATGAGCTCCTGCTTTGTAGGCCTTGCCACCCTCTGTTGAGTCATTGGCAACGGATTTTCGCTCGCGCTACTCCTCTTCTTTCGAGCTTCCCTGAATGACTCGGAATTACAGATCTCTACCGCTTCCTCTATTAGCTTTCCCAGGTAGGCTGCAAATATAAGCAATGATAATTTACATTAGATAACTGCACCCGCAATGGTGGTCTTGTGGTTATGGTACTCAACCACAGACCTGAAGGTCGTGTGATCGAATCCAGGCCGCAGCAGCCACATTTCAATGGGGGGCATAATGCTAAAGGCCCGCGTGCTTAGATTTAGGTGCACATTAAAGAACCTCAGGAGGTAGAAATTTCCAGCGGCCTGCGCTACAGCATTTCTAATAAGCATATCATTGTTTTGAGACGTGAAACCCCTAGCATTTAAGATTCAAATAATTTTAGACACCGACCATATGTTGCAGCTGTCTTGACAGGGCAAACAACTTCTTCGCCCTTCTTGGATCGCAGAAGTTTCCGCTTCCATTTCTGCTCACCACTTTTTGTGGTACTTTGTGCACGCCCAGCATTCTCGTTGTTGTGGAGGATGGCCAGCTGCGTTCTAGTGAAAATATTCAAATATCAGCGGAGCACGTCAATGCTAAGATACATGAAATATATCGCAATACTAAAAGTCCGCACAATACCTGGCACGGATCATCTCTGAGGAGAATGCCACAGACTTCGGAGCAAACTTCGTCAGCAAGCTGTTGAAAGATTCCAGGCTTGAAGTCTGGGCAGAGGACGACAGGTTCACCATGTCTGCCAGCAACGTTCGTTCCGTTGCTACAGCAACGAGCCGTGCATAGGCTGGTGTACCTAGAAAAATCATTTTCTTTCAGTTAGCTGCACTGCCACTTACAATGCAAAACACTACCTGGTGAAAGCCACTTCCCGTCAGGTATGTCGGCATGAAGGCATCGTGGGTAGGGAGCGTCGTGGCCCGCATGCACATTTATAACGTGGTTGAGCATGCCTGAAATAAGAATTGCAATGACACACTGTAAGCACAAAAACACTTAAGTAAGCCCCTAAAATATAAAATGAAAAGGATTCCTTCAAGCTTACTCTTCCACATTGCCACCAGCAAGTTTCCGTCTCCTCGACTCACAGCCACACACCAGTACAGGTGGTTCACGGCGGCTTGAATCCATGCCCGCAGCTCGGCACAAGCAGATTTCTTGCTTTCTGTTGTAAGCCTTTTCTTAATCACTGCAATTTAGTAGTTATAATATGCATCTTAACAGTCTGCAATGCTGAAATCAACTATAAACAAGTACAGATTCAATTAACATAAGCACAATGTCCACAAACATCCACTGTCAGGAGCAGGCCTGTAGCCAGGGGCACCCGGGTGCCCTTGGGCACCAGCCACCCCCCCCCCCCCTCCCATCCGAAATTCGGATGGTGGGGGGTGTTTTACAGAGAGTAAATAATGAAAATAGGCATTTGTCAAGGACTTCAACAAGTGCCCCCTCCCCCCTCTAAAAAAAAATTCCTGGCTATTGGCCTGGTCAGGAGGCATTAGGTGAAAACTGGAAAAAAGTTGCCCAAGCGTTATGCTGAATCTGCTAGTGCCCTGATGGTGACTTTTTATGTGTTTTTATTTTGTGTTTTCATATTCCTTTTTGTTCTTATTTGCAGTTTGAAGTTAGAGAGGCTTGTCTGTAAAGCAATCAGTGTATTGATGCACATGTCAACAAGGTTATGCAAAATATTCTGCAATTGAGGAAACAGGATTTATTAAGCACTTAAGTGACCACAATGCATGTTGCTTTGTTTTGCAGAGGTCATCGCACCGGTATGTGCACTTTCTGTTAACACATTAGCAATAAAAGGCTGCAAAAATTTGGCATGACTCCTTGCCTGACACGAGGCCTTTGTAGGGTCTTTTTGCAACACAATTTCAAGCACTGGCGTGTTCTCGTGGTAACACTTTGCTGCCATGTAGAATTCCTAGATTTGCTTCAGGCTCAAGCCCCGTTTTTTTGAGGTCATGCTCGAGAGGTCATGTGGGTTTCATTATCACACATTTTTTAAGGCCAATGCCTGACGAGGCAGTCAAGGCTTTCACCTAATTAAACGATGCAGCTCATTGGTGCCATTTAGAGATCAGACGTAAACCTGTGGACAAACTGCACTTGCATTTGGCGCTTCAATAAATGTTATTTGCATTTTTAAACAATGCATGCTTAGCGGCGCAGACTGCCACAATAATGTGAAGCCTACGAAATAAATGCTCTGTACTTACTCTTGCCTACATGCCACACATCAAATTTGTGTGGTATTCCTTGCTCTTGCGTCCGCATGTGCTTTTTTGACGCCTGGATGTCGGTCGGTGGTAAGTGATGCAATTTTTACATCATTATTCTTCAGCTGCTCCAGGCCTTTTATTAGCCCATGCTTCTCCATAGCATTGCTGGTTTGCACCTCTTCATTCTGAAAACACAAAACATGCTGCATGTCACGCAACTGTCACGGAACTGGTGCAAGTGGCACTGCAATGCAAACTCACGGGGCACATGAGTCCCGAAGATAACGTTGCCTATTTCACGATTATAATAGATGAACCTGCACAGGTTTCTTTGCTTTCTTTAGTTGATTCTAAATGTGAATCATACATTAAATAGGTCTAGTAAATCACGAGATAATTGGCAACACTTGTTATTGTTTGCTGGAACAATATCAAAATTATCTATTTACCCCAAACAGTCTTACTAGCACGTTTATGGATGCTAGAGTTCATAAGGAGTGAAATGCTGCAAGCAGACTTGAAATGGAGCTGTTATTTTTTAACTTACAGCACAACGAAGCTCAATGTTTGCACATGAGCTTCGAAGAATTTGCATAGACGCAAAGAACAAGTGAAGTGATTGTGCGAGCAGGCCGAGGCAGATGGTTGCAATGAGACGATTAGTACCATGAAATCGCGAAACCAGCTCCCGCTGCCTGTAGCACCATCCGGTACATAACAGCACTATAAACTGCCGAGTTCATTGCTACAAGCATGGGCAGGGCGTGCAGCCTCATTAAAGCAATGGGCTGTGAGTAGGGTGCCTAGGCATTCTAGCATGCGTTCTAATGTCGCATTAGAACGCATGCTCGAAGAAAACCGGTCACTGCAAAATGGAAAGAAATCACCGTTTTACTCTGTCATTTCTCAAAACAACTTCATTAAGCCGGCTTTGGTATTCGAGCTAGTTTGCTCATTCGAGTTGATAGCATTGAGCCCTATGGGTATTTGCTGGCAAGTAGAAATTGCTTTGTTAGATCAGGAAGTAAATAAAACCGGGTTTCATTTGACCGAGTTTGAACTGTATTTATAATGTTATTTGAATGGAGAAACTATCTTCTTCAACTGCAGTGACATACAACGGCAACTGCTAACATTGGAAAATCATACAGTGCAGTGACACCAGTAGACGTGCATTCGGACTGACTAGTCAAACACATGTAATTCATATTGTCTCAACTTGGACACACTATTGTACGCTAGAAAATATGAAAGCACTATTTATACTTTATCAGATACCAAAGGATTTTGTTGTGTGCAATAGCCGCCAGCATGGGGAAAGATTTTCAGTATATATCTACAAGAGGTGACTGGATGCAGCCAGTGACGTCACCAGGAGAGTGAAATGTGAAAGGAAATGTTTTCTCTCACCGCCTGCTAAGGTTTCAAACTTTGAAGACTAATGACTTCGGTGTAAGTGCACGAAATTTTATATATCTTTTTGCCTTCATCTGAGCATTCAATACTACACACACTCGACTTTTTTCGTTGAAACTTTCGCGAGTGTTGGTTTATTTGCAAGAAATGTATGGCCCTCGCCAGACAGTGTTCCGCCGAACCCTGGACTATACACACACTCAAGTGCTGAAATCGAAAGTTCCTGGCACCAGGAAACACGAACACACGTTTTTTTTTGTTGTGCTTCCTTTTGCGTCTGTAAAAGGTATGGCAATAAATGAGTTGCACTAAAATGTTTGTTAGCAGCAGGAAGAACACATCTATACCTATTCGACTGAAACGTACTTCAAAAGCTGCGGCAAAATGATGGCAAGAAACACAATATAGAAATAGGCCGCCACTCCGCTCCTTAAAAATAACATCGCCGTCCCACGTCGAATGCAATATAAACATATGCATTGGCTGCATTATGAAACCTTGGGGCGCAGCACATGACGGAGAGTACTTGAGCGTGGGTCACAGGTGGGTCACACCGCATGCAGCATGAAAACATTTTCATTCATTGCGTCGTGGGTCACCAGTGGGTCACAGCATGTAACACCAGAAAAGTATTGTTCTGGTTATTTATAACCTTTTGCAACATGAGTCGTACCTCTGCATTCATCTGTGATGAAGTTATCACATTAGCAAGCAGATGCATCCTCGTAACACCGCGACCGCATAGGAGGAGCACAGGCCGTGACCCACCGGTGACCCACGCCGCAGCGAACGTTTTAATCAAAATGCCCATTATTAAAAGCATGAAAGAAAAACCTATACCTCTCCAAGCTGTACTTGTACAAAGTGAATAACCTTGCTCGATTTTGCCTCCATAAAACTGTATGTCCATGTATTTTGCTGAAAATCCTGGTGAATCACAGCGTCCGTCGCCAGCAAGGTGAACTTCCTCATCCAGGTTAGCCAAAATGGAACGCTGTTCAGCTTCCCATACCTGCAGCGCAATGCTGAATATTATACATGTAAATATAGCACTGGGTCATTCACAGTCCACATTATGTAATCCAGAATTTAACTTGACATCCTGGCGTCAGCAACTGACATATAAATGTACAATTTCTACTGCTTGGCCTGTCCTTGACCTGACCCTAATAAATATATTAACTCAAAAAGGCAAACTGCAAATGCTAGAAACATCAATGGAGCAACTGTTCGTCTCCGGTACAGAAGTCTCCTGCTCCCTATGTCCTGCTTTGACTAAGTGGGCTTAATAAGTGAAAAATTCAATTGTAAGTGCAAGCATTGTATTTAATGAACCAGGCCATTTGAGTAAAGAAAATGCATATAATGCTTGCAAGAAATACACTGAATCACACTGAGCATAGCCAAGTTAGGCAGTCGAAATGCACCTGCTACATACATGGTTGATTGCAGGCTGCATAATGAGCGTCTGGTAGAGGTAATAGCTGCTCAATGATGGTACACAGATGCCGGCATGGCGTAAGAGCCGTAGCACTTTTTCTGGGCTCACGCCTGCGAAACACACAGCAGCACACAGCAATGCATTGCCCGCTGGCTTCTTGTGCAACATTGGTTGACTTTGCCATTTGTAGGTATGGTAGTAGTCCCTGCAGACAGCTTCAACGAACAGCAATGACCCACAAACTTTGGTGCTGACATTGCATGGTGACTGGCACACCTTGCACACCTGAAACAGTTCTTTTTTTAGGTTCTCCTCGAAGACAACAAATTTTCTAGACTCTTGTAGTGGAAGTACTGTAGCTTCGCAGTCCCTGCAGAAAAGCACAAGCAACTTCAGAACATACTTAAGGCAATGTATCAAAATAGTCGCTGCAACACAAATGACTCAAAGCTGAAATTTGGACGAGTTGGTTTTGACTTGAATACATATTACAGAGGAACAAAACAGGGACACAGAAAGACGCTAAACGTGTAGCGGTTGTCATGTGCGCATCTTTCTGTGTCCTTGTTTTGTTCCGCTATAATGTTTATTACAGTGACTCTACACATCATTGCCTGGGAGGCTTTCATACTCATTTTAAGGGCTTTCTATGAGGTTTCACATCTTTCTTCTGAGGTTTTCTAGCCTAATAAATGTGGCATGTTTAACTTCCAGTAACATATACGATGAACACACAGTCGGAACAAGCATTCACTTCTGTAACTGAATTATTACTTCATAAACACTGAACTGAATTCTTTCTGCCAGGATTAATAGGTTATGGACAAGAAGGCACCTTGCTAAAGCTGCCTTCGGGTGTAATAACGAATAACCTGAAATTCAGTATTTTAGGCGATAAATGAAAAGTTGTAAAGCCATGACCGAAATACAAGGCACACAACGTTTTCTTTTTCTAAGGTACACCAACTGATCTAGGACGGTTCACATGACAGGTGCACGGTTTACTAGCGTGACAAACGGTTCCCAACCATCGTACTACAAAGAGGTCCCAATGAACACAGATATGTGTAGGTTTATATCGCAACACTCTAGGTTTACGTTATTGAAGTCCTTGTGCTTAGTGAATATTTCCGTGATGACGTTTTTTACAAAAAATGCTTTGCATGAAGACGGGCATCGAGGAGCAGCATAATAACTCAACACCAACACAACGTGACTGAAGCAAAAGAGCACCTGCCAAATGGCTGGAAAAAATCTGATTTAGATGATATCAGAAAACACATAATTGAAATCATAAGATAAATCTTGGGGAAACCTTTTTTGTCACGCTGATTTTAACAAACTTCCTGTATTTTGGAGCGCGAAAACAGACAAGATACACGAGAAGGACTCAACAGGACGAGAAGAGCGCTCGTCCTGTTCAGTCCTTCTTGTGTATCTCGTCTGTTTTTGCGCTCCAAAATACCGTCATGGATCAGTACAAACTCGCCCAAATATCTGTGCTTCTAAACTTCCTGTAATTATGCTGAATCAGAAACATGAAAGACATTTGCAAAGGAAGCTATCACTTGGAGCATGTGATTAAAGTCCGAATATTTCATTATGCTGCTGCCAGAGTATTATCAGAACTACACTCAGTTTAGATATAAAAAAGTGCTTACTCGATTGACTCATCAAATGATGGATGATATGACTCATCTGCAATCTGCTCATGTGATGACTCCGTGGGAGGCATTTGGTCAGTCTCATCCAAAAACATGGTTGATGAAGTGGGCAAAAATCTGATTTAGATGGTATCAGAAAACACATAATTGACATCATAAGATAAATGTTGGGGAACCTTTTTTGTCACGTTGATTTTAACAAACTTCCTGTAATTACGCTGAATCAGAAACATGCAAGACATTTGCAAAGGAAGCTATCACTTGGAGCATGTGATTAAAGTCCGAATATGTCGTTATGCTGCTGCCAGAGTATTATCAGAACTACACTCAGTTTAGATATAAAATAGTGCTTACTCGAGTGACTCATCAAATGATGGATGATATGCCTCATCTGCAATCTGCTCATGTGATGACTCCGTGGGAGGCATTTGGTCAGTCTCATCCAAAAACATGGTTGATGAAGTGGGCACTGGTGTTGAGCTTCTCATGTCTAATGTTGGACAGTTGAATTCCATGGATGTGTTGAAGTCAATGTCTTGCACATCTGCTTCTGGTAGAACAAATTCTGCCTGTGTCCCCTGGCAATCTGTAGTAGCCTTGCTTTGAAAGCCCGGCTGCAAATCTGCAGCAGTCCAATCTGTTTGTGTACCTTGGCATTTAAGAGCCTTTACACACATAGCAGTCTGCACACCTGTAATCAAATCGAGGATCTGTGGTTAGGTGCGTGCTATGACTATCATAGACTTGAGAACAACTGAAGAAGTTTTCAGCTGCCTTGACGTTCTCAAAAACAGTGAAGCTGAATTAGCAGCAAAATAATAATAATAATAATAATAATAATAATAATAATAATAATAATAATAAATAATAAATTATGGGGCTGTAAGCATCAAATATGACCGAAGTCAAACAGCCGCACTTTTATTTCTGGAGCTGTATGACAATTTCTGGACAAAACCACTCCACTTGAGAAGACTCCTTTTATGGTTGAGTTCAGCAAAAAAAAAAAGTGAAGGTCCTATGAACTTGTTCAGGTTATCACACCAAAAAAAATTCTTGCAGTTAACTAATTTAGGTTGGTTAATGTGGTTTAAAATCCCAAAGATTCAGGCTATGAGAAATGCGACAGGGCATCTTGAGATGTCAACTACTTAGGGCTCTTTAATGTGCACCTAGCACATAGGCCTTTATCATTCTCACGCCCATTGATGATGTGACTACAGCAGCCAGGCCTGAAGCCGCATCTTTCACGTGAGCAGCTGAGCAATGAAAGCACTGTACCATTGCAGCGGCCAATTCACTTGTTTTTTGATTGCAATGAAAGCAATACATTTTACACTAGCACTGGAAACTCAAATTTCAGAACTGGCTTTGGCAACATGCAGAGAGGCTTATTAGCAATACCACGATACTCCCAAATGACACATTAACATCCTTTCACTGTGCAGAGAACAAGAAAAGATAAATGGCTACCTTCGTGTTGCTTTCAGCTGTCATTGGACTTCGTGATGCCGTTTCCAAAATTCACATGATGAAGTAACATTATTTGCACATGCAAAGTCATATTAAATTGTTGGAAACTGAGGTGTGGAATGCCAACTGGTTTGACAAGCTCTCTGAACAGTTCTAACCTTCCACACATAAGATGAGTTCGTATGTCATGATGACTGCTATAGCGTGAATTGAAGAAGAGAAGACTTGTCTCTGTGACCTCGTTTGTCTCAGTTCGCGCTATAGCATTCATCAAGCAAGCATTGAGAACTGTTACCTCCACTTGCATGATTCAGGCACTTCAGAGTCCAACGAATGGCCATGCTGTCATCTTACTGAGCACTCACACAGGGGTAGCTTTTCTAAGTAGTAACTGAGCATATCACATTCATACCGAAATGATTTTTTGTAAGCATGTACTTGACTGCAATGTTTTCACAGCTATGCAAAGTTCATACAGTCAAAGCTAGTTCGAGATAGTTTGAAGCTATTCCAACACTTATAAATGGCAAAACAGATTACTCTTGGCCAAACTGACAATCATGGAGTGTGGAATGCCATCGAATCATATGGCTGGGTTGACAAGCTCCTGCTTTCCGTTTTCTTTACAGACATGCAAGCATACGAAAATGAGAAAAAGAGAACACTTTCACATTGTTAACTTGCTCTGAATATTTGGAAACAGATCACTGCATTCAAGACATTAAACAAACCATCATTTCAGTTTCAGAAGGTGAGCAAAATAGTACACCTTGCTTACCTTTTGACTGTTTTTTTTCTCCATAAGCCTCATCAGTTTGTGTTGCAGCGTGATGCTTGCCGCAGTAGTCATGGTCAGAGTCGTAGGAACCACTTTTTGGGAGCTGTTTATGATGGCATAAAATTAAAACTACTGTTCATGCCACAAACGAAATACCATCTGAACTGCTGCATAGCAGCGCAGTCAGCATACCTGTGCATCATTTTGTGATGTGTAATATGTCGCATCAGTCTCTAATGCTGGCAATGGTCCGATCTCCACATTTGCTGCAATCTCGTGCACGAATGCCACTTCAGAATTGTGAAGCTGTAAAAATAAAAATGGAATGTTTCATCACTTTGTTCATTTTGAGGTGAGCAAGGTTTCTCTGAAAGGCGCTCACGTATTGCCTTCTAGATGGCAACAATAAAGAATAATAATAATAACATATGGGGTTTAACGTTCCAAAACCACGATATGATTATGAGAGACGCCGTAGTGGAGGGCTCCTGAAATTTCGACCATCTGGTGTTGTTTAACGTGCACTGACATTGCACAGTACACAGGCCTCTACCACTACGCCTCCACCGAAACGTGACCGCCGCGACAATCAAGAAGAGACAATATGCACTTCAGTATCACTAAAGCTGTTACAAACTAAACTTTCGGGGCTACCAGCTGAAACGCCTTCCAGAGCAAGGACGGTGACAGTTTCGGCTGTACGCGACAACCCGTCATATCAGACTGTCTTTAGCGACGCACACTAAGTCTAATAGGGAACGACGAGGCCGTATTTCCCTTTAGCAATTACAGCGCGATTGCTCAACGTTGAGGTATACTCACAGTTATGTTGGCTTGCGAATCCTGAGGGCAGTGGTGAGCTCCAAGTGCAGGCGCGGCACTCGAAGTCTAAAAAGCCTGCAGATCCCACGCGCTGTGGGAATCGATGTAATGCGAAGCAACCAGGAAGGAGCAAATCATACTTTACATAATTTGCATATCATGTTTTACATGTTACGACCTGTCATTTGTGTTCGTCATACAGTCACGTCACGATATACCAATTTTGGTGTATGTCAAGCTAGCGAACTGGACGCAAGCGCACCATGAGCGTGGCATGTAAATGGCATTGTAGATGACATGCATGCCAAGATTTTCATGTTACCACCGGCCACTTATGTTCGTTATGCAGTCATGTCACTCAATACCAAATTTGGTGTACATCAAGCTAACGAAACGGCCGCGAGCACGCCATGAGCGTGGAATGCAAGCCATGTCGCTCATGACATGTCATGATTTCCATATTACCACTTGTCATTTATGTTCGTCATACAGTCATGTAACTCAGTACCAAACTGGTGTATCTCAAGCTAACGAAACGGCCGCGAGCACGCCATGAGCGTGGAATGCAAGGCATCTCGCTCATGAAGTCATGATTTCCATATTACCACTTGTCATTTATGTTCGTCATACAGTCATGTAACTCAGTACCAAACTGGTGTATCTCAAGCTAACGAAACGGCCGCGAGCACGCCATGAGCGTGGCATGCAAGTCATGTCGCACATGACAAGTCATGATTTCCATATTACCACTTGTCATTTATATTCATCATACAGTCACGTCACTCAATGCCAAATTTGGTGTATATCAAGCTAACGAAACGGCCGCGAGCGCGCCATGAGCGTGGAATGAAAATCATGTCGCTCATGAAGTCATGATTTCCATATTACCACTTGTCATTTATGTTCGTCATATAGTCATGTCACTCAATACCAAATTTCGTGTATCTCAAGCTAACGAAACGGCCGCGAGCACGCCATGAGCGTGGCATGCAAGTCATGTCGCACATGACAAGTCATGATTTCCATATTACGACTTGTCATTTATGTTCGTCATACAGTCATGTCACTCAATACCAAATTTGGTGTATATCAAGCTAACGAAACGGCCGCGAGCGCGCCATGAGCGTGGAATGCAAGTCATGTCGCTCATGACATGTCATGATTTCCATATTACTACTTGTCATTTATGTTCTTCATACAGCCATGTCACTCAATACCAAATTTGGTGTATATCAAGCTAACGAAACGGCCGCGAGCGCGCCATGAGCGTGGCATGTAAATCACACTTTTCAAGACAAGTCAGTCATGATTTTCATTATATGACCAGCCATTTATGTTCGTCATACAGTCATGTTATGCCATACCAAATTTGGTATAAATCCCATTAACGATACGGCCAGGAGAGCACAAAGTCGTAGGCGGCTAGATAGATAGCTAGATAGATAGATAGATAGATAGATAGATAGATAGATAGATAGATAGATAGATAGATAGATAGATAGATAGATAGATAGATAGATAGATAGATAGATAGATACGCTCAAAGTCGCCGAAGTTCGCTAAGAAATGCTTCGCATTTAAAAGGGAACGACAGAGGCGTGTTTCGCTTTAGCAATTGCAGCGGGGTTGCTCAGCATTCAAGTATACTCACAGCTGCGTTGTCTTGCGAGTCCTGAGGACCGTGGCCAGCTGCAAGTGCAGGCGCGGCACTCCAAGTCTAAAAGGTAACGACAGAGGCGTGTTTCGCTTTAGCAATTACAGCGGGGTTGCTCAGCATTCAAGTATACTCACAGCTGCGTTGTCTTGCGAGTCCTGAGGACCATGGCCAGCTGCAAGTGCAGGCGCGGCACTCCAACGACAGAGGCGTGTTTCGCTTTAGCAATTACAGCAGGGTTGCTCAGCATTCAAGTATACTCACAGCTGCGTTGTCTTGCGAGTCCTGAGGACCGTGGCCAGCTGCAAGTGCAGGCGCGGCACTCCAAGTCTAAAAGGTAACGACAGAGGCGTGTTTCGCTTTAGCAATTACAGCGGGGTTGCTCAGCATTCAAGTATACTCACAGCTGCGTTGTCTTGCGAGTCCTGAGGACCGTGGCCAGCTGCAAGTGCAGGCGCGGCACTCCAAGTCTAAAAGGTAACGACAGAGGCGTGTTTCGCTTTAGCAATTACAGCGGGGTTGCTCAGCATTCAAGTATACTCACAGCTGCGTTGTCTTGCGAGTCCTGAGGACCGTGGCCAGCTGCAAGTGCAGGCGCGGCACTCCAAGTCTAAAAGGTAACGACGGTGGCGGGTCTCGCTTTAGCAATTACAGCGGGATTGCTCAGCATTCAAGTATACTCACAGCTGCGTTGTCTTGCGAATCTTGCGGACCGTGGTCAGCTCCAAGTGCAGGCGCTGTTGTGCAGCACATCGGTATCGCGTCGCGACGAAGGTGGCGCCTTATGCCGACGTGTGCGGCAGCGTCACGTCGAAGCTGGAAGGCATCTTCAGGGAAGTGCAATGCACACACTCTACGGTTTGTGCCGCTTTGAATCCCCAGTGCTTTCATCCACATCTCCCTCCTTTCATTCTGAGACGGGAATTGGTGGAACGACACAGGTGAAGGAAGGTTGCGTGTATCGGTCGGGCATCCCGGGACTGCGCAAATCCTTCTGGGAATAGGCTTCGCACGTTGTCCGGTACAGCCACCCGAACTACGACGGTGAGGTGGCATATCGTTGCATCGAACGGGACACTTACACCACAGAACACATCTACTTACACCACTTGAAGTTGGCACCGCGTGAAACGAGGAACGAGGCACAAGGGAGACGAGATGTGAAAGGAGAGAGAAGCGTCTCGTATGGACACATGATCCGACCCGCGCAAGCAAATGATCCAGAGTCGAAATGAAAGCCAGCGCCTCTGTCGTGTTTTCAATTTGTAGTGATAGTATTTTCTTGCGATGGCGTCTGTTTGGAGATCAATGAAAAGAAAAAAAGCACATAAAAGAAAAACTAAACCTAAATGTAATCTCGATTTCGATGCTACGCCACGATGGCTTTTAACGTTACATTTATCCAATCATAGGCGCTAACCTCGTGTCGTCATTTCCGCCCGCAATGTTTCTGGCGAGCGCCACTACGCGCTGATGCGGTCGGCAGCGATGTAGTGACTTTATTGCGTGATTAAAATACTAAATCATGTAATATCAGCGCTTAGACCTATGCCAAAATTATCCCCAGCCGTCAGTCTACACAACCCACGAGTAAAAAATGGGGGGTTGGATAGTGTTGGAGGGCCCCTTTAAGAAGGAAATTAAAAACAAAACAAAAGCCGCGTGCACATCACATTTTCTTTCTTTTGCTCCACACTCTCCTTTCCCCTGACGGCTCTCCTCGGTTTTGAATTCGTTCTCCACCTTCCCGCGGCTAAACAGAGGGACCTCCTGTTATATTCCCACCACCACACTCGGGTTTTCAGGGCGGTTCTTCAATTCCTTCGGGACACTGAACAACCGTCTGTAGAACCCGCTCAGCGCGTCCTCGGTCACGGACGCCACTCTCCTCTCCTTCTTCCCTCTTTACTCCTCTCTCCCGATTCCCCTGCCGGCGACGAGATTTGCTGCTATTTAGGGCTGCAGAAATAGCGTCTTTTCCTCTCTTCAACCTCTCCTCCTCCTCCTCCTCCAGCCGCTCGGGTTGTGTCAGCGCAGTCGCGTATATATGGTGGCCGCCGCGTCCCTTTTTTACTGCTGCTAGCTGTTGCGTTTCGGAAGTTGGTTGAACTAGAGGACTAAGTTGAAACTCTTTGAGTTCGTAAAGGTCAATTTTGACATGTGAAATGAATACCGCTCTCAAACCGCGCTCGAAAACGAAACTTGAGCTTAAATAGTATTCATATAGGCGTCAATTTGGAAAATAGGCATTTATAGGCACTTATCGGCATTTAGGCACGAACTCCGAAAATAGGTATTTATAGGCACCATAAAAACACTATAAAAGCCCTTCTCAACCTCTAATTCGTACTCATATATCAAAATGGCACGATAGGAACGCAAGTAACAAAATAGGCATTTGCCTAAAATCCGGTCTGTAATAATAACACTTCCGGGTCATGAAGCTCGCCGTATCTGCTAGGCTGAGGTCTTCTGGCTTCTGGATGGCAACTAGCGTGCCGTCAACGCACTCAAGTACACCAGGAATGGTGCCGCATCGTGGGAATCCCGCCTTCAGCTCTACCTTGGCAGCCGGCGTCAACGCGAAGTTCACCAACTTCCTTCGCTTACCGAAGACAATTATAGCCTCCGCCACTTCATGAATGATGTTGCTCACGGTGGGCTGAGTCATGCCGATGAGCTCTTCGGCACCTGCACTGCTCTGGGAGGACCCGGTCGCAAACAATCTAAGTGCGCACAACAACTTCCTTTCTGTAGAAATGCACTAGCCCGCCGGCATCCAATCATGGGGTCAAGTTCGTCGCACAAACTACGCACTGTTCGCTTAGACAGACGAAAGTGCCGCCGGAACTCCTCTTCAGTCGCCCTCTCAAACGCATCTTCTACCTCAGTGCTCCGTTTCTGCGTGACTGCAGCAGCCACGCAGGCGACACAAAATGGCATAAACAAAAACGGAGACGCCATTTTCGCAAACTCTCAGCGTGGTAGGGAGATGCGCGGGAAGCCCACCCCCTCCGGCCACAGCGCTTACATTTCGATCCAATCCAAGTCATCCGCGGAGACTGTTTTGTATGCATTCTATCGATAGAACGGCGCTTGAGCCCGTTCCAAAGCCTCCTCGCCCGTTCTATGCAAATTTTGTGGCCATTCTCACGTCTTGAGCGTCAGAATAACCTCGACCAATACCGTTAGGCTCCCCCCTCGTCCTTTTGTTCGATCCCTCCCCCGCTCTATGCTAGAACGTTTACAAAATAGCGCCCCAGGAACAGTGCTGGCGCGGATGCATGACGCAGCGAGCGCGTTCGACCAGTCGCCGCGACAAGACGCATCCGCGCGTCCGGATCACGCGGGCTGCGCAGGTGCGCGTTCACAGCGCGTCTGCTGACACGCGTTCCTCGGCCGTCCTCGGCCGTCTGCGTAGACGTGCATGCGTGCATCTCTTCGCCGTTGAGTTTTCGCCGTGTTTTGGGCTGATGCGGCGGCGCTGCTGTCGGCTCCGAGAGCCCTTCACGCCGCCGAACACTGCTGAAAAAATATTGCCTCTCCGGCTCGCCGTTGCTGACACCTCCCCCTCGAGCTTCGCCCACTCATCATCATTCACTTCGTGGATATGGCGTGATTTATTATTTTTTTTTGGTCAGGCCATGCCAGATGCAAAGCCCGAAAGATATAGAGGCTGTGCCCGAACTATGTTCCACTGCGTAGCGCCTTCTCCGCTACCGCCCCCCACCACCTTTCTCGGTTCTCCTTCCTTTAGCCACTTTAAACGAAAGAGGAGAGGGTGAGGTCACACAAGATGAGCTCTGTGATTATCTATGCACGGAATAATCCCCTCTCCTACATCTGAGGTACTAAACTTCTAGAAGAACAGACGGTCTAAAAAATCACGCCATATCCACGAAGTGAATGATGATGAGTGGGCGAAGCTCGATCGTGTTCATCCATGGCAGAAAGAGAATGCGTGGTCTGGAACGCGCTTATACTTCATGGTGAGCAGTGTCATCGTCATCGTTATCACGTGTAGTGGGTACATTCCACTATACACTCCGTTTGGGACCTATAGGGGGGCGCCTTGAAAACCGAGCGCAGCGCCACGAGTGGTGCGGCGGGCGTGCAACGTTGAGAGCCGTAGCAGACAGCAGCGCACGGTGGCACAAGCGCCCGTAGTCGGCGCGTTAGTGCTTCGAGCTGGATTTAAAGATATCGTAGTACGACATTCTGCCGCGATGCAACCATGAATAAAGGGGGAAACCTGCACGACAGCGGCCACGTTTTCCACGTTAGTGAGCGCCTTGCTGCGCGTCGCCAGTACGGACGGCTAAATGCGTGCGTCAGGTGTGTGTAATGCAAGATGCTTACTCCATAACTGCCGCGGTAAGCTGTCATTCTTTCACACTTAGAATATTATTGGTGCGTGCCCACTACCCGCGTGCTTGCAAAATACTCAGAGCGTTTAGAATTATCGATGGCTCGCCGTGGAAATCACGCTGAGTGGCCGGGCGGCGTGCTCCTTCGTTGCGGTTTCGTTCCACGGTGATTTGCAGCCACCGAGTGTCGCAAAGTGCTTTGCTTGAAATTGTCGCGGCATCATCATCGCTCATCATGATCATAGTCTTTACCTCACCGCTCGCGCTGCTCATGCTAAGAGCTTGAGGCGCGGGCGAGAAAGAGAACGTGCTACGATTTCGGCCAGAGAGGACGCCGAAGGCCCGTTTCGTCTTTGGCGACGACGACGGCACGGTCACATCGGTCACCGTCACGTATCTCATTCACTACAACCTCTTACGTTGTTTGCGTTGCCTTCCTAAACACACTGACATGCACATATCCGTCGCTACAGCATTAGAAAGGTTCCTATTTTTTTGTACAGACCCTGCAGTTCTGCTACTCTGCGTCTTAACTTGAGCCTACCGAGTGTGCATATGGCTGCTGGGCGACTAGTTGTGTTTACGGTAATCGTAACTCAATTTGCCACTTGACTGATGGTCCTATCAACCCAGCAAAGCACTCATTGACCTCGCATGCATTCCCCCAAACTGCGAAGGGTATACAGCGAGTTAGTAAGGTCCATTAAAATGTGTTGAGCTGAATTATAATTCAGCTCAAGACTGATGGAACGTATGCAAGGCATTTTATAAAATGCCTTGCATACGTTTCTTTTCTCACCAGCTCTATGACAGCAGGAACATCACGCAAGATCATTGCACCTGCAGAGGTGGTGTCTCAGACCAATTCAAGCATGCAGCGGCAGAACGCGAGACGGTAGGGGGGAGCGGGAACGAAACACTTTTTTCGTCGCACGGCCGTGATCCAGTTATGTCGCTGCCCAATAAAGCAGGGACGAGCCGAGAAACTGTGAAACGTCGTTCCCGCAGGACACGACGTGTACCTGTTGGTACAATGGACTACACAGCAGTTCATTGATTACGATAAACTACGTGCTAGCGGGCGTGGGGGGAGCGTTTGGTTCTGCTCGGGCTCTCAACGACTGTCTGCTCTGACGGCCGCGCGGCGGCGCGCCAGTCGCAGTGAACGGAGTGTATACTGGAACGCGCTTATACTTCATCGTTATCACGTGTAGTGGGCACATTCCACTATACTGCGTCATCGTCATCTTCACCACGTGGAGTGGGTACATTCCACTATACGTGGCTATCCATCTACAACTACTACTACTACTACAAAGGAGGGACAGACCCACACCCTCAGGAGTTTCGCCCCTAAATATTTGAAGGACGCTTTGTACATTCCAAAGTGTGTACGGCGAAAGCGTGTGGCCATTCGACTGACTACGTCATGTCTTGTTTCTTTTACACTCTCCGTGCGATAACACACAAACGGAATGTATGCGTGTTTTCTTATTAGATGCCAAGCATCTTATGCTCGGGGCTATGTCCGTCCCTCCCGCGTCCCCCGTCCGCCGTCCCGCGTCCGGCCACTTTCATGAAGTAGGGAAGCACTCATTATGCGAACCAGAACACTGTAGTAATATGAAGGCCGTCAACCACTACCACAGTCATCAGAGTCATGGCCGAGAGCACAGAGAGGCTGCTTAGCAATGGCTAGGCAGGTGTTGTCTGTCGCCCAGGTTGACCCCATTCCTTGATCTTGCTTGCATGTGTTTGGAGGGGGCTTAGTCCGTCCCTCCTTCCCTCGTCCCACACCACCACAGCGCATGCGCGTCCCCTCCCCCCCTCTCTCTCCTACGCTCACCCCCTTTCTCTCCTCTAGGAATCCTCTGCTCTACGAAGCGGCCTCCGCGTCCCACACCCCCCCCCCAGAGCATGCGCGTCCCCTCCCATATCCTCTCCTATGCTCACCCCTTTCTTTACTCTAGGAATCATCTACTCTACAGAGCGGCGCCCGCGTCCCACATCCCCACAGCGCATGCGCGTCCTCTCCCCCCTGTCTCCTCAAGGAATCCTCTACTCTACGGAGCGACTCCCGCGTCCCACCCCCCCCCAGGGCATGCACGTCACCTCCCCCCTCTCTCTCCTCTCCTACGGTCCCCCCGTCCTCTCCTCTAGGAATCCTCTACGGAGCGGCGCGCACGACAGGTGGTGTGACAGCTGCATACTCCGCTGGGGGCGCCACGGTAGTTCCGCGGTATGAAAATGACAGGAGCGCGCGCGCCTCATTCTCTCTCCTGTGCAGCGCCGCGATGAGCGCCCGGACCGCTCCGTGAAATGAGAGCGAAGACGTTCCTCCCGCTCAAGCTAATTATCTCCCCGCTGCTTCGCATCCACACCTGGTTCCCTTTAGCGGGAGATGGGGAATTTTTTTAATTCTTTACCGCGAGACGCGAGGCTAATCATCCTCCGTTCGCATGCGTTCGTATTTTCTCGCGCTTTGCGCATCGCGCAAACGCCATCCGCGTTCCAACGCTCAAATTCACGGACCCTTTGTAAATTCCAAAGTGTGTTCCGCGAACGCCTGTATTCACTGAGACGGCGTCGGTCAGAATGATTCCAAACGTTGGGCACAGCGACGCTAGGCAAGCAAAGCGCGAGCGCTTTAGAGTCTGACGCGACCGGCGTCCGTTTGCGCACCCCGGCGGCCACCTGGCTCCGTGCCAGAGCTCGGATGGACGGACAGACAGACAGACATAGACAGACCGACGGACGGACTGACAGACGGACATAGACAGACCGACGGACAGACAGACCGACGGACGGACAGACAGACATAGACAGACCGACGGATGGACAGACGGACGGACAGACAGACCGACGGACAGACGGACGCAATGATAGATGGAGGGACGGACAGACGGACAGACAGACCGACGGACGGACGGACGGACAGACAGACAGACGGATGGACAGACGGACGGACAGATGGACAGACAGACAGAGGGACGGGCAGACAGACATAGACAGACCAACGTACGGACGGACGGACAGACAGACAGGCATAGACTGACCGACGGACGGACAGACAGACTTAGACAGACCGACTGACGGACGGACGGACAGACGGCTGGACAGACGTAGACAGACCGACGGACGGACAGACAGACAGACATAGACAGACTGACGGACAGACATAGACACACCGACGGACGGACAGACGCACGGACGGATGGACGGACAGACAGACGGACAGACAGACAGACGGACGGACAGACAGACAGACAGACCGACGGACGGACAGACAGACGGACGGATGGTCAGATAGACGGATGGACGGACGGACAGACATAGACAGACCGGCGGACGGACAGATGGACGGACGGACGAACGGACAGACGGACGGACGGACGGACAGACAGACGGACAGACGGACGGACGGACGGATGGTCAGATAGACGGATGGATGGACGGACAGACATAGACAGACCGGCGGACGGACAGACGGACGGGCAGACAGACATAGACAGACCGACGGACGGACGAACAGACAGACGGACAGCAGACAGACGGATGGACAGACAGACATAGACAGACAGACGGACGGACAGACAGACAGAGACAGACCGACGGACGAACAGACATAGACAGACCGACGGACGGACGGAGGGGCTGACAGACAGACGGACGGACAGACATAGGCAGGCCGACAGACGGATGGAGGGACGGACAGACAGACATAGACAGACCGATGGACGGACGGGCGGACGGACGGATGGAGAGACGGATGGACGGACAGACATAGACAGACCGACGGAACGGAGGGACTGACAGACAGACAGACATAGACAGACCGACAGACGGGCAGACGGACGGACGGACGGACATAGGCAGACCGACGGACGGATGGAGGGACGGACAGACAGACATAGACAGACCGACGGACGGACAGACGGACGGACGGATGGAGAGACGGACGGACGGACGGATGGTCAGATAGACGGATGGATGGACGGACAGACATAGACAGACCGGCGGACGGACAGACGGACGGACAGACAGACAGAAATAGACAGACCGACGGACGGGCAGACAGACATAGACAGACCGACGGACGGACGAACAGACAGACAGACGGACAGCAGACAGACGGATGGACAGACAGACATAGACAGACGGACGGACAGACAGACAGAGACAGACCGACGGACGAACAGACATAGACAGACCGACGGACGGACGGAGGGGCTGACAGACAGACGGACGGACAGACATAGGCAGGCCGACAGACGGATGGAGGGACGGACAGACAGACATAGACAGACCGACGGACGGACGGGCGGACGGACGGATGGAGAGACGGATGGACGGACAGACATAGACAGACCGACGGAACGGAGGGACTGACAGACAGACAGACATAGACAGACCGACAGACGGACGGGCAGACGGACGGACGGACATAGGCAGACCGACGGACGGATGGAGGGACGGACAGACAGACATAGACAGACCGACGGACGGAGAGACGGACGGACGGATGGAGAGACGGACGGACGGACGGATGGACAGACATAGACAGACCGACGGAACGGAGGGACGGACAGACATAGACAGACGGACGGACGGACAGACAAACGGAAGGACAGACGGACGGACAGACATAGACAGACCGACAGACGAACGCATGGACGGACGGACGGACAGACAGACAGACATAGACAGACCGACGGACGGACAGACCGACGGACGGACAGACAGACCGACATAGACAGACCGACGGACGGACAGACGGACAGAGAGACAGACATAGACAGACCGACGGACGGACGGACGGACGGACGGACAGAGAGACAGACATAGACGGACAGACGGACACCGGACGGACCTGAGCTTGAGACATTAAAGGCTTTTGCCTTTATATTCCAAGCTTGCTATGCTTCCGAGCAGCGAAGGGACCATCAGTTGGGCGGGATATGTGACGCAGGAGCGCCGCACTTCACGGAAGCCAGAATCATTAGACAGCTTGTTTCTACACGACGAATTGTAATCGTAGGAATAGTGGCTGTCATGCGTCGTGTGCTTAAGTTTCACTTTGATATGTTGAATAAAATGCCACATTGTCGGAAAACGACATCTTGTTTGCGCAGCAACCCTTCATAATGTAAGGCCGGACCGGGCCGGGCCCCGGCTTTTATTTTTGTACGTCAGGCCGGACCGGGCCGGGTGGGCTCGAAGTCCTCTAGCGTCGGGCTCGGTCGGGCCTTCGACCTAGTCAGCTGGCCCGGGCCGGGCTCGGGCTCCAAAATTCGGCCGTGCACATCTACCCCCTCTAGCCACCATAACGAAGGTGAACCGGCATATCATAATATAATAATTGTCGTTCAAAAACCACGCGAGAAAATATCACTCAGATGAACAAAAAGTATTTGCAGCTGTTCCCCTCTTGGACGCAGAGGTCTGGCAACACTGTTTTGCACCCGAAAGTCAATCAGAACTACATGTGAAGCTAAACCGGCATATCATATAAAATAAATGTCGTTGAAAAAGCACGCGAGAAAATAGCTCTCGGATGAAGAAAAAGTGTTTGCAGCTGTGTCGCACTTGGACAGAAAGGACTGGCAACGTTGTTGCATACCCGAAAGTCTGTCAACAAACAAAACTATGCGCGATAGATAACTGGGGCGCGATTCTCGCGGTGTCCACTTAGTGGACATGTCCACTTCGGCGGAGCGCGTTCAGTTACGCCAAAAAATGGCGAGTCGTGACGTCATGGCGCTCTTGAATACATCGACGCACCGAACTTCCCAGCTCATTCCCAGCGTAAAGAGAAAGAAAGTTGACGAAATGTACATTACAGCATTCTTAAACAAACTTGACAAGCCTGAACGTGCGTATGAACGTATGAGATGTTTGAAGAACGATGCAGGGAATGCGTACCGACCTTCCAGGTGCGTCAGGCGGGCGGCCATGTTAAACCTAATTCAAGGGCTAACGTGATTAGAGTTTATGCACGGCCTTCGAGATGTGCGTCCAAAAGCGGATCTCTGGGGGCTGCATTCGTTGCGGCGAAACCCATTCCGTCTTTCTCATTTGTGTCGAGAGTTGTGAAAGCTGCGTGGCGTCAAAATGACGTTGCGGAAGAAAGACCGGAAACAGGCGGCGCGCTGCTCGCCGAGCTCCAGCCCATCAGTGGAGGCCGAAGTGGACGTGTCCACTAGGTGGACACCGCGAGAATAGCTCCCCTGGCATACCATAATATAATAAATGTCGTTGAAAAACCACGCGAGAAAATAGCACTCAGATTAACATAAAGTGCAGCTGTTCCCTACTTGGACAGAAAGGTATGGCAACACTGTTACGTACCCGAAAGTCTGTCAACAATCAAAACTATACCTCAAGGATGACTGGCATATCATGATATAATAAATGTCGTTGAAAAACCAAGCAAAAAAAATAGCACTCAGACCAACAAAGAGTATTTGCAGCTGTTTCGCACTTGGAGAGAAAAGTATGGCAACATTGTTGGGTACGTGAAACTCCGACAACGAAAACTATGCGCGAAGGTAAACCGGCGTATCATAATATAATAAATGTTGAAAAATCATGGGAGAAAATAGCACTCAGATCAACAAAGAGTATTTGCAGCTGTTTCGCACTTGGACAGAAAAGTCTGGCAACATTGTTCCGTACGCGAAAGTCCGGCAACAACGAAAACTATGCGCGAAGGTAAACCGGCATATCATGATATGATAAATGTTGTTGAAAAACCACGCGAGAAAATAGCCCTGATATCAACAAAATTATTTGCAGCTGTTTCCCACTTGGACAGAAAGGCATGGCAACATTGTTGCATACCCGAAAATCTGTCAACAATCAAAACTATACGCGAAAGTAAACCGGCATATCATCATATAATAAATGTCGTCAAAAAGCCACGCGAGAAAATAGCACTCAGATCAACAAAGAGTATTTGCAGCTGATTCGCACTTGGACAAAAAGGTCTGGCAACATTGTTGCGTAGGCGAAAGTCCGACAACAACGAAAACTATACGCGATAGATAACTGGCAACCATGATATAATATATGTCGTTGAAAAATCGCGCGAGCAAATAGCACTCAGATCAACAAAAAGCATTTGCAGTTTTTTCGCACTTGGACATAAAAGTCTGGCAACATTGTTGCGTACGCGAAAGTCCGACAACAACGAAAACTATGCGCGAAGGTAAACCGGCATACCATGATAAAATAAATGTCGTTGAAAAACCACGCGAGAAAATATCCCCTCAGATCAACAAAAAGTATTTGCAGCTGTTTCCCACTTGGACAGAAAGGTCTGGCAACATTGTTGGGTACCCGAAAGTCTGTCAGCAATCAAAACTATACGCGAAGGTAAACCGGCATATCAAAATACAATAAATGTTGAAAAATCATGCGAGAAATTAGCACTCACTCAGATAAACAAAAAGTGTTTGCAGCTGTTTCGTACTTGGACAGAAAGGTCTGACAACATTGTTGGGCACGCGAAAGTCTGTCAACAATCAAAACTATACGCGAAGGTAAACCGGCATATTATATAAATGGCATTGAAAAACCACGCCAGCAGATAGCCCTCAGATCAACAAAATTATTTGCAGCTGTTTCCCACTTGGACAGAAAGGTATGGCAACATTGTTGCATACCCGAAAATCTGTCAAAAATCAAAACTATACGCGAAGGTAAACCGGCATATCATCATATAATAAATGTCGTCAAAAAGCCACGCGAGAAAATAGCACTCAGATCAACAAAGAGTATTTGCAGCTGATTCGCACTTGGACAAAAAGGTCTGGCAACATTGTTGCGTAGGCGAAAGTCCGACAACAACGAAAGCTATGCGCGAAGGTAAACTGGCATTTCATAATATAATAAATGTCGTTGAAAAATGATGCGAGAAAATAGCACTCGGATCAACATAAAGTATTTGCAGCTCTTTCCCACTTGGACAGAAAGGTATGGCAACATTGTTGCGTACCCGAAAGTCTGTCAACAATCGAAACTATACGCGATAGATAACTGGCATACCATGATATAATATATGTCGTTGAAAAACCACGCGAGCAAATAGCACTCAGATCAACAAAAAGTATTTGCAGCTGTTTCGCACTTGGACATAACAGTCTGGCAACATTGTTGCGTAGGCGAAAGTCCGACAACAACGAAAACTATGCGCGAAGGTAAACTGGGATTTCATAATATAATAAATGTCGTTGAAAAATTATGCGAGAAAATAGCACTCAGATCAACATAAAGTATTTGCAGCTCTTTCCCACTTGGACAGAAAGGTATGGCAACATTGTTGCGTACCCGAAAGTCTGTCAACAATCAAAACTATACGCGATAGATAACTGGCATACCATGATATAATATATGTCGTTGAAAAACCACGCGAACAAATAGCATTCAGATCAACAAAAAGTATTTGCAGCTGTTTCGCACTTGGACATAAAAGTCTGGCAACATTGTTGCGTACGCGAAAGTCCGACAACAACGAAAACTATGCGCGAAGGTAAACCGGCATACCATGATATAATAAATGGCATTGAAAAACCACGCCAGCAGATAGCCCTCAGATCAACAAAAAGTATTTGCAGCTGTTTCCCACTTGGACAGAAAGGTCTGGCAACATAGTTGCGTACCCGAAAGTCTCAAAAATCAAAACTATACGCGATGGATAACTGATATATCATGATATAATAAACGTCGTTGAAAAACCATGCGAGAAAATAGCACTGACATGAACAAAAAGTGTTTGCTGCTGTTTCCCACTTGGACAGAGAGGTCTGGCAATATTGTTGCGTACGCGAAAGTCCGACAACAACGAAAACTGCGCCAAGGTCCAGCGGATATAGGCCCAGTCCGCTGGCTTGAATAATGTTGTTCACTGCCTGTGTCACTGATCTCTCTCAACCAGTCACCGAAATTCTGCGTCACGTCAATGCCGTGTGCTACACAGCTTCGGTCCTCGTCCACCTTTATATGTGGGACGGGTCAGGTATTTTTATGCACTGCATATCATAGTATGCGCACTGCCATGATGATAGTTTATGCGCATTCTATATGTTATACGCCGTGCAATGAATATGGTTTATACTCCGTATTGTCTGGGAATGGCCGCCAGATGAACGTCGACAAAGAGAAAAGACGACGACGAAGTGCGCGCGTATGGTGCGTGGTGCGTGCTGATGGAAGCAGCTAGTCTGACGCAGCCCAGCCTGGACACTGCTGAATGCTGGTGGCAATTGAGGGCGCTGATCTCCTGGGCTAACTTCGGGCGTGGGCGGTGGTGGCTGGGCCGTCTGGTGCATTAGTGCACACAACTAGGAATCCTGGCTGCGTTTCGGAAAGAACCACGTCTGTGGGGAGGCCACATCGCGTGTTCCACAGCATGTGGGCCACGGCATCTCGGGCTGCCTGACGATCTTCGGTAACCGGGGGAGCTAGTGAGTCATGGCAAGCAATCAAAGGCAAGTGGCTGTCTTGGCACTCCTGTAATTCGCACAGAAAAAATTAGAGAAACGCTTACGCACCGAATTTAAATGGACCCTGCAACACTTTTCCAAGTAAGCATGGAAAAACTTCATTGAGTTTATTTCTGCGTGAATCGAGTGCCGCAAGAAATTTCAGAAGCCGTCATGCACGAGCGGTGTGCTGGGGTTTGTCTTACGATTTAAGTGCTTTCTCTCTGCTTTCATGCCAGCTGCTTGAGGCCCATCAATTTAGATGTAGGTGCACGTTAATGAACCCCAGGTGGTCGAAATTACCGAATCCCTCGACTAAGGCGTCTCTGTTAATCATATCGTGGTTTTGGGATGTAAAACACGGTACGAAAGGATTATCATCCTTTCGTACCAGCGATCACGCTGAAAGCTTCACAGGTGGGGGGATGACGACGGCCACAGCTAGGACTGTTCGTTAGCTCGCGTCATAACTATGAGCGCTTTCTATTCTTTCACATTTATTTAAAAGCGCGGCTCCATTCCAGTGTGACTGAGAGCGCGCAGTGCCGGCACGTCGCGGCATCCCGCGGCGGCTTCGGTAACCATGCAGCTCACGATGACCAAATCAACCACTGGCCGTTGATTTTGTATTTATGACAGGGTCATATTGGATTATAGCATCATTTTTCGAGAGAACAGGCGATTTCTAGCAGAGTCTGAATTTAATATTAAATTCCAGACCACGTGTTGCGCTATAATGGTTGACTCACATGTTCTCAGAAGCCCCGTGTACCGAAGGCAGCATTTTGTGACGTGGCTGAAAATGTGTTCAGGGCCCGTTTGCAGGTGGAACAATAGCGTTTCGGTATGCGTTCTCATTCGATTCCCATACATGACGTTGTAGATAGTACTAGCATGGTCCTTCAATACTTTTTTCTGGTCATGAGACTCCCGCGAAAGTTTCATATAGGGACAAAAGTGGCCACCAGAGGCGCCACCTTAAGCAGGAGGGCATCGATCGGCCGCGCTTGGCAGGGCTGTAGCGCGTTCGCGGAAGCGTGTCCCATCAAATACACTTCAGATATTTTCCTTCTCCGTGTTCTCGCTAACAAATAATAGCAGCTATTAGTATTTTCAAAGTGGCCCATGATGCGCGTTGTCAAATTGCCTAAGTCCTTGATTGCTGGCAATGTTTTAACTGAGCCCGTCTGTCAAGTGATGCGCATTCGTAGCGTTCCTAAATTTCTCGATTCCTGCATAGTCGCTTTCGGGCTTAAACCGAACACTGTGACTGGTTCTAGATAACTGAAAGGTTAACATATTTTGCGCTAGAGATTGCGGAGCAGCCGTGCCCTGGCTGCACGTAACGTTCATTTTCGGAATAATTGTCACTTTATTCTATAGGGCATCACGAAGCAGCCAATAGAAGTTCGCGTGCCAATAAACAAATATGTATATCAGGGTGACTTGGCATTAATAGCCTTGAAGTACCTCTTGAGGGATATCGTTAGTGAAACACAGCTGAAAAATTAAAAGCTCAGAATGAGACACCACAAGACAGAGAGGGATGCTCAAGTTGTGTTCTTTTCTTTTTTTCTTTGATGTCATAATTTTCACCCTTGATTTTAAAGATTAAAAAATGAGATGAAACTGTTGTGAGCTGCTAGATACAGGCACTACGTGCTATTTCGAAGCGAAAGCTTTTGATTTTACGCATGCAGATTTGATAACGCAGCCGAGTTTGAGCACAGGCACATAGAGTTTATTCAAATCTGCGTTTCATAAACTGTGGATGAAAGTTGGGAGATGGAGTGAACGACACAACAAAAATCACTGAAAAAATTTATGCCCCTGGTTTCCTCCCTCCGTTGGCCGGGCAGGATAAACGACGTCCGCCAGCACGAAACAGTTTTTTTTGCTCATGCGTAAAAAAATGCAGACGGCACTTAATAAAAAAGTGCACAACTTCTGCCGTAGTGCTCACGAAATGTGTTTCACAGCCAACACTGGCCGAAGAAGTGCGGTCGTCCAGCAGGATGTTCTCACAATGTTCATGTAAACACTGGCACAGGCTATATTTTGTCCACGGTGCACATTTCCACATGTTCTTCCACAATTTGCAAGAGCCGCAATAATTTCTCCGATGGCGGAGAAAGCTCTCACGGCCTTTTTAGAGGTGGGCCCTTCGTTGCACGCGAACGCTGTTTTGGTTTGGAGAGGTAAGAAGGCAAACCTTCAAAAATCCTTGCTACGGCGTCTTCCACCAGTCTCGGTCGTTCTCGGGGCAGCCAAACGATGTCTCCGTTCACTGTGCACACGTCCGCACGTACAATGTCACTGGCGTCGAAATGTTTTTCACACACGCGAGCGTACTTTGAGTCGAACGAAAATCCGGCAGTCTCCTGTCGCGGGATCGCACGTTTCCACCTGTCGCGTTGTTCTGCGTTGGCTGGTAAACAGAACAGGGAAACTTTTTCGACGGTGCCCTTGTATCCAGAGTGACAGCCCGGCACGCAGTAGGTGTTGGGCATTGCTGTCAACACGATGCGACCCCGAAAAGCAAAAAAGGGGGGGCGATCAGCACGACCACCACCACTCCGCGCCAACAGTCCGCTAATGGCGGCCAGCAGAGCAGCCGGCCGAGCCGGCTTCCTCGTCCCCCCTGCTAGCTACGCCAGCGCCGCGGCGCGGAAAGTGCGGGCGGTATATGAAGCTCTCCCATTGAGTGACGCGGGAGTTTCATGACCAGAAAGTATTGAAGGACCATGGTACTAGAGTGCCTACAGGATGTGCGTTTGCAATGTACCCCCCTACAGCAATCTCCATTTTGCGAAGGGGTGAAGTACCCACTTCATGGTTATAGGGTAATACACGCACCTACGTAAGGACACCAGAAGAAGTAACAACAGCGGGCGTCCGTTGGTCCGCTGACGGCAGCTGGTATCTATCGGCGGGAAGGCGCAACTCAGAGACAGAAAATGCTCTTTCTGCACCGTTGCTATAGCAACCGACGTGGTCGGTGGCAACGCTGGCGTCCACCGCATGTTGCGTGTTTCGCCCGCGAGAGACGCGGTATGCGTTTCCAACTTTAGTTGCCGGCGTGTGATAGTCGCGTTTAGCGTCTAGGAAATTCAGATTTACTGCGAAGTGCAAGTTGATACGGGAATGCGTTTTTGTCTTGAAGTGGCGTCATTCCGCCGATAGGTATCCGCTGCCGCCAGCGGTCCAACGGGCGCACGGCATTGTTACTTTATCTGGGGAGCTATTCTCGATGTGTCCACTTCGTGTACATGTCCACTTGGGCGGAGTGCATTCGGTTACTCGAAAAAGCAGCGAGCCATGACGTCATGGTGCTCTTGACCCCGTCGATGCACCGAACCCGCCAGCACAATCCCAGCGTAAAGAGAAAGAAGGTGGACGAAATGCACAGTAACATGACTCTTAAAACAAACTTAACAAGTCTGAACTTGAGTATCAACGTGTTGAGAGGTTTGAAGAACGATGCATTGAATGCGATCCGACCTTCCAGGTGATTAGAGTTAATGCACGGCCTCCGAGATATGCGTCCGAAAGCGGATCTCTCGGGGCAGCATTCGTTGCGGCGAAACGCATTCCGTCTTTCTCATTTGTGTCGACAGTAGCAGTGTCCTTCAATGCTTTTCTGGTCACGAAACACCTCCGTAACGCTATGGGGAGAGCTTGCTATGTTGTCCCCGCAGCGGCCGCGCGGCGGCGGCATATGAGCGCGCAGGGGGGCATTGAGGAGAGCTTCGCTGCGTAGGGGGAGATGCGCACCGAAGCTCGCATTTCTATATTTTGCGGTGGCATCCAACACAAATGAATCCACCGGAGCCATGATATCTTAAAAATAATACGCGATGGATGGATGGATGGATGGATGGATGGTGGTGGTGGTGGTGGTGGTGGTGAGTGGTAGTTGAATTATTGCGGTTTGGTGCAAGATAAACCATCGCCTCAAACCGGCACGGTATTCAGCCGAGAGCAGCGGGCGCGCACTGATGTCCCCTTGTTCACCGCGGCGATCCTAGCGGCCGCTTATGTCCCTGTATGAAACTGGGGCGGAGTTTCATGACTAGAAAAAACATTGAAGGACTCTGACAGTAGTGAAACCTTCGCGACGTCAAAATGACATCGCGGAGGAAAGACCGGAAACGGGGTGCACTGCTCGGCGAGCTCTAGGCAATCAGTGGAGGCCGAAGTGGACAGTCCACTAGGTGGACACCACGAGAATCGCGCCCCTGGTCGATCGCGTCTCGCGAGTGTCCTCACCTGAAGAGTATATATCTTACACCATGGTAAACATAGTGTACTGATTGGTTGGAGTTAGCACAGTTCGCTGACAGTCGGTGCCTCCAACTGCACGAGCAAGAATATTGCACGCTCGGTCCTCGAAAGATGCTCGCGCGTCGGCCCCTCGGACCACGTGACATGCACATCGCGGATAGGTGAAGGGCCGTAGACCAGTACTGGTACTATCATTTAGGCCCACATGAATTCAGGCGCCGTACTTGGTGACGTCGAAAGGTGATAGTGCAACCATCACGAACAATTTTTGAAGCAAGTTTGACAGACATAATTAAGGAGCCAGTTTTGTGATCTTGTGCTTTTTCAGTGCTCAGTCGTTCATCCCTCTCATATCCAAGAAGTCACAATGGAAGGATTTTGTTTGCTGCATGGAAATCCAGGGGTATCCAGAAGTGCAATAAGCCCAGTAATATTTTGAGTTATCTTGCAAGTATGACGCCTCATGGCGCAGGAGAGGCGCTAGGAACAAACTAGCATATAAATGTAGTTTATTTTGCTGAACGAAATATCTGGTAGGCACGATTCGAAGTTTTGAGTTCATTCCGAAACTGCAACGAATAACTTAAATCTGGACGAATCTTTAGGTACGTGTGGCAAATTTCGCGAAATTCATGCACAAAGAAATCGCCTTGAGTTTCCGGTGTGCCCAAATTCGAGCTTAGTTGGAAGGTCGAGCGCTTCATTGCGACAGACTGCTGAAATGGTACTGCAGTAGCGGAGAAAGTTGGTATCCATTAAGATATGCAAATAGTCCAAAATAGAAGGAAACCCAGCAATATCTTGAGTGAAAAAAAAGCGCGACAGAAAACGAGGATGAGAAGAGGAACGACAAACTACAGCGTTGACTCGTAGTTTGTCGTTCCTCTTCTCATCCTCGTTTTCTGTCGCGCTTTTTTTCGTTCAAGATGGAAGCACACCAACTCGCCCATTTAACCGTTCTGACGAAACCGAGCAATATTCTGGATTGACTTACGACCGGATTAAAATCGCTTCTCCCGATGAGATGGCCTGCTTAGAGGACTAACTATAACGAGAAGATAAACAAACCAGCACAACAGTGACACGAAATTGGGCTATATATGGCGATATACAATGCAGGGTATGTCAGTCCCGTCTGTCCCGCCTAGGCCCGCTGTTCCACGCTCAATGCTATGCAGGGAATGTCAGTAAAGATATGCGACTGGGTCAGGTAAAAGGAATTTATGGATCTGGTAGTACATATTATAAAATTCTTCGAGACAGCTAGCTTCCCTGGGCATCGACAGAACGCTTCCGATGCGATATGCACGCTGCAAAGGCTCCCTGAAAGTCAGCTGCCATGACCACTAAGACTAACAACGAGTTGGATGGCGGGGAATGCCGTCAAAACGGCGACATTTTTTGGCTTTACTTGGTATTCGGGAACATGAAGAAGTCTACCGGGCTTACATCAGGGCTGTATCAATTCTGCATCAGCCCTTGATGTCAGCCCGGCAGCCTTCTTCCCGTTCCCCAAGCTCAAGAAAGGCCTGAAAGATCATCGTTTCGACGGTGACCCAACTGGTTGCTACACAGTCTCCTAAAGTGGTCACGACACGACTTTCACGGAGCCTTTCGAGCGTGCGAATAGCAGTATAGGTGTTGTATTGACGCCCATGGGAGCTATTTTGAAAAATTCAAGTAATATGTACCCATCGGAGTACACATTGCTTATACCAGACCCAGACGCATTAGTTTACGGAGATAGCCTGTTTACGCATGCAGGGTGCCTGCCGACGCACTTTATATCGACGCGATCAAATAATTCGAGCGTGCTAATAGCATTGACGCCAGAGGGAGCTCTTTATTTTCGTGTTTTGGCTTTTGTTTCGCATAAAAGGCCGGATCAGTGTGAATTTCGGGAGCCCATTTGACTGTGAGCCTAAAAAGGTCAAGGCGGTAAAGTGGAACTGCAGAACGTTTGCCGAACTTCTTGCGACAAAGCGGCTGCAGGCGACACGGAGCCAAACGGAGCAGAACTATTGCATGCAGTAAGTCATACCATTTTGTGTGTTCTGCTCAATTGCTAAATTAGTCAAAATTACCTTCTAAAGCAACGAAGCTGGGCAAAAATTTGAATTAGAAACTAGCAGATTTTTGCAAGATGTCCAATTAGCAAGCCTATATTTTTCCATATTATTAGGTATTAGTTCTTTCCGGCTTCCGGCAGACGCCCTTAAAATACAAAAAAAAAACACTCAACCAGCTCCACCTCGCGGACACCGATGTAACAGTGAAGCTGGTGGCGCTCCCATCGTCAGGCTAACGCATTTCTATATTTTGCAAGTCTTTGAGATATGTTGCGTCACTGCTCTTTATTAAACACTCTTTGTTAAGCTTTGACGTGGTAGTAAAACGACGACCTTTTAAAAGCACAGAGTATCACGGGACAGTGGTGTGACTATGGTAACGCGCACGCCATTTGTTGACCTGACTGTTGTCTTGTCCTTTTTTAGTGGAAGTTGTGTGTAGTGTAATTTACCCAATTTCTGTGCCTCATACGCATTTGATGATGACAGTTTTCTGATAGGCCACCCAGACTTCTGTGGCACATACCCGTTTGTTGGGCTAACAGTTGCCTTCATTTTTAGTGGACCAGCTCGACCATGAATAGCTTCGCTGTTAAAAATATACCATATGACAGGCTCGCTTGCGCGCCGTAATTACAGAGCTCTCTAACGTTCCGCCGGCAAACGATTAATGCATTCCGCTACAATAGTCCTGCAGCTTAAAGAGACAGCACAGTGACGATGGTGATTGCTGTGTGTTCACAAACCTGTTGCTTCCGGCAGCACATTGAGTTTCCTAGCATATTTACTACAGGAAACCCTGGCGCTGCGATCGTACAGTCACCATGGGAATGATGGATAGTACATTAGATTCACAGGAATGATGCTTAGTACATAAATTTGCATAATCTTCGTACTTGCGGCTTCGAACGCACTTCTCGACCTGTTTATTTTAGTGTTTTGGCTTTTATTTCGCATGAAAGGATGGATCAATGTGAATTTCGGGAGCCCATTTGACTGTGAGCCTAAAAAGGTCAAGGCGGTAAAGTGGAACTGCTAAACGTTTGCCGAACTTCTTGCGCCAAAAAGGTTGCAGGCCCCACTGAACCAAACAGAGCCGAAAGAACGAGGCTTAGATAAATCCACGTCCTCATCATGTCCATCATCAGCCTCACTACGCCCACTGCAGAGCAAAGGCCTCTGCCATGTTCCGCCAATCAACCCTGTCTTGTGCTTCCTGCTCCCGGTTATACACGCAAACTTCTGAATCTCATCTACCCAAATAACTTTCTGTCCATTTAGTACCCATCATTCCCATGCTGGCGGAAGCGCCAGGCGTTACAGCTTCCATAGACACTAGCGCCAGATTTCTCTCTATTATAAGGAAACTCTATATGTGGCAGCACAACCGGTAACAGCTACGTTGGCTTATCACTGTCATGAAGCGCGGCGAGCTAAGCATATGGTTTGTGCACTACAATTACGGCGCAACACGTGGCATTTTTTTTATTTTTATTTTATTTCGCTGGCATCTGCAGGTAGCAAAGAAACACCAACCGGGCGTGTTGCTAACAAATTTACTATCTAATGGAAATTTTTATCCAAGCTTCGTTGCTTTAAAAGTTAGTGAAATAAGCCTGCCTATTTAATCAATAAAGCACGACAGAAAAAAAATTGTGTGACTTACTAATTACAATAGTCAGCAAAATGCATTTGCCCGCGTCGTCGTGAAGTCCGCCGGCATATTTTAAAGGGGCCCTGAAACGCTTTTTGCGCATGGTCAGAAAACGCTGCCGATCGGTAATAGAGGCTCCCGAGAACACGCGAGCCAAATATTATAGCGCAGCAAGCGGCCTGGAATTTACAATAAATCCTCAAAGTCAGCTAAAAATCGTTTTCTATTCACTCGACAAACAAGACTATATACTCAAAAATCATTGCGTCATAAACTCAAGTTCCACGCCATTGGCTGATTTGAGCATGGCGGGCTCGGGAGGTCATGCGGCCGCCGCGAGAGGCCGTCATGTGCTTATGGCGGTGGCGCTGGCAGCCTGCATTGTGTCGTCATTTAAGAGATGCGCGCTGTTCTACCAAAGTTGTGCTGAGGTAGAATACCCACTTTTCACTTAAGACCGGCGTTCGAGTTACAGCCGTGCATGGTGGGTTTATTTTCTAGTGTTACCTGTTACAGCTGTATTGGTTTTCTTTTTCTTTTTTTTTTTGCTGTTGCTGTTGTTTCTTAAAGCTAGCTTCAGTTGGTATGCATGGTCAAAAAGAGCAACACGAAATGTAAAGTAAAATACAAATCCCCGCGCAATCGTTTTTGTTTTCACTGTAGCTTTTTTTTTTTGTCGCAATGATCGTTGTTTAGTCGTAATGAAAGTCTAGACATGATTCAAAATTTCAAAAACACATTAAAAGCAGGATTTCGGCCCATAACGACTCTCGCAGTGTGCTCCGAACCGGCGTCCAGTGTGCCGTATGCAGTGTCAGTGTATCAGTGCCCAGCGCCTTATTCGCCCGGTACTCATGTATGGCACTGGGACAACAACACTGAGTTTTCCTATAGGATAGACTTCTTGGTGGCTCGTCAGAGTTTCTTCTTACGCTACAGACAATAATGGGGATAGGGAAGAACGTAACAAATGGAATCTGTTACCGTCGTCTAACAGTCGCCGCTCTTGCCTTAAGCGCAAAAAGAGACCATAAATATCGGAGCGAACTTCGGAAGCAAACATATGAAACTTGCAACAGCCCCAACAATGGAACTACTATCCCCTTCAGGCGCGAATTATGATGCACTGTCTACAAATTTTTCAAATTCACGTAAAGGCACTCAATAATACATTACAAGGTAGAGAATGAAGTAATACGTTTGACGTTGGTTCTGGAACGCAGCACGTCAAACGACTCGTCGAACATCGTAGGGCCTTCACTCAAGGGATCGGCTGCAGTCGTACTCAGCACACTGAGGTTCAGCCATCACATGTTGACTCTGCAGAAGGTTCAATTCGTCTAATGAGAAATGTATCTTGCTCTCATTTGGCCACAAGTCGACACAACTAGCACAAACAAGTTGCGCACATAAACGTAGGCACCGCCGCTCAAGGGGACAATGCGGAATTAAGTGAGCGAAGTACCTTCAGGTGCGAATAGTGAGTAATGGTATATACATTTATGCTACTAAGTGCTGGTATATTCAACGATCAGGAGAAAGCGCCCCAGTCGACGATTCGATATAGGTTGACGATTCGATAGGACCTATATTTGCCAAAAGCGCCTTGTCATCCTTGGCATATTAGTTTTAAGGGGGGTTAGTATTGATTGACGTCGTGTTTACTGGTGACGTTTGTCGCTGCTTAGGACTTGTATCGCGATGGTAAAGGGAGCTAAAAAAATCACAGCATATCCACGAAGTGAATGATGATGAGTGGGCGAAGCTCCGGAGGTTCATCAGATGGTGGTTGGTTGCATGTGGTCAAACGATATGCATGTGAGACCATATCGCGATGCCATGTGTTGTATGGCATCGCGATCGTCATCGTCATCAGTGGCTACTACGTACTACAAACTACAGGGGACGCACGACCCACGGCATAAGGAGCTTCGCCCCTAAAAAGGAAAAAAGGAAAAAAACGGGAAAGGGGAATAGAGGAGCGGTACAACAAAGGAAAGAGCGGAGCACGAAAGAAACTTGGGAAACCGAGAGGGGCCTGAGCCCACCTTTCGCAAAGGCTGCAGATGATAGTGTCGGCCCTCTAATTCCCCAAAAAACGGTTCTTTTCCGTTCTTTGCCGAATAGAGGGGCGACACCACCCACTGCCGCATTTGCGGGAGCTGGGCACAGCTCTCCTCTGCTGATTTTCCAAGTTTCCTTCGTGTTCCGCTCTTTCCTTCATCCTACCTTTCACGGCTACCGCTTTGCTGTACCGCTCTTTTCCTGTCTTCCTTTTTTTCTCTTTTTTCGGTCTCTTACCTCCCCTCATCTCTGCGATGCAATCCCGAAGCCCCGTCACAGCCTTACTTCAAAAGGCGCAAAGGCTATACCCATCTCCTTTATGGTTTTTGGTCTTTCCGGACGGCGATTAACGGCACGCGCCATCTCTGGACATGACGTCAACACTAACCCCTTAAAGCTAACAGGCATCCTATGGCTCCCCCTAGGCTATCTGAGGCACTTTCTCCTGTTCGTTTAACATATCTGACCTTTGTTTTTCCCCCCTGTCATCTCCCATCTTGACTTTGTATTTATTGTACTAGGATCTTGTACCTCTATCTCGAATACTTATCGTGTCGGTATCTTGTATCGTAATTCGATACAATTGCAAACTATCTTTGGCCAGCCCTGCATCTAAGTACAGGGCTGGCCACTTTGCTGATGCGGTAGCTGATACTAGTCAATTATTGCTGAGCCCTTTGTAATGGGTTCACAGCTTTAAACCGCTCACGATTCACGCAACACGATTCACGAGTGGTGATGAGTTGTGCGATTCTACGTCTCTGACAGGCAATATTATATCTATTGAAGTGACTTTTCGCCATACATGGCGCTTATATACAGTCTATTTCCAATGCAGTTTCAAGCAATGCCATGGCTCTGTGGAACAAGATGACTGCCACGCAGTATGCCTGGGTTGATTCTGGATGGAACACTGATTTTTTGCACCCATCGGAGCCGGCACACGGCCACACGGAATTTTAAATGCAATTGCGTTAAAGCTATGTGTTCCATCGACAAACTCACGTAGCTATGCAAGATGGTCTACAAAACCACGTAGACCATGGCGAAAGGATCCAGCTACACTAAGGCGAAGAAGCCTCCACAGAAGTAGGCATCGGTCCAGGTAGCTAGAATGACGACATGAAAAACGAAGCGACGCTAAGGCGAAAAAGTCTCGCAGAAGCAAACTTCGGCAAAAGTGTCTGACGATGATGACGTTAAAAAAGGCAAGCGACGCTCAGACGAAGAAATCTCCACAGAAGTAGAATTTCGTCAGGTAGCCTCAGAGTGACGACACGAAAAAGGAAGCGACGCTCAGTTGAAGTCACCGCAGAAGCACACTGCGGTCAGGGTGTCTGATGATGACGACGTGAGAAAGGAAGCGACGCTAGGCGATAGAGTCTCTACAGTTGCAGATTTCGGTCAGGTTGTCTCAGGATCATGACGTGTAAAAGGCAATGAGGCTAAGGCGAAGAAGTCTCCGAAGAAGCACACTTTGGTCAGGGTGGGATTATGACGTGAAGGAAGCGACACTAAGGCGAAGAAGTCTCTGCATAAGTAGACTTCGGTCAGGTTGTCTCAGTATGACGACGTGTAAAAGGAACCGGCGCTAAGGCAAAAAAGTCTCCGCAGGAGCAAACTTTGGTCAGGGTGTCCTAGGACTATGACGTAAAAAAAGGAGGTGACACTAAACCTAAGTCTCCGATGAAGCAATAAGGGATCTCTGGATGACGACGTGAAAAGTTCGCTAACACGAAGAAGTCTCCGCAAAAGCAGATTCCAGTCAGGCCTTCTACGGATGACGACGTGTAAAAGGAAGCAACGTTAAAGCGAAGAAGTCTCCGCAGAAGCAGAGTTCAGTCGTGTTGTCTCAGGATGCGACGTGTAAAAGGAAAGGACACTAAGGAGAAGACTCCGTATAAGCAGGCTTCGGTCCGGTTGTCTGAGGATGACGAAATGAAAATGTTTAGTAAAAGCTATCAAAACAAGAGATTGGATGACCCCAAGTACGAGTACGCCACCGGTGGTAACGACGATGGCGGTCCAAAATGCAGCATCGAGGATATCAGAGGGATGTCTTCTGCCGGCTCCACCTCCGACGTCCTTATGCGGCTTCTAGCGCTGTCGCTTGGCGTATGCTGGATGCAAGCCTTGTACAGCCCAGGGTTACGGAGGCAGAGGTGGTGGCAGAGATAAACGTGCAACACTTTGATCCAGGAAAAAAAATAGGAAAACGGATGTAGAGTTCTACAGTACAGCGCATCGTTATCTGGAAAACTGTAGACGCGACCTCGTATACACTGAACAACTGGGTTGGCAGAACTACCCAAGCGCGGTTGCATGCCTATAGCGCGCTAGTGCGTGCCACAAGAATACGACCAGCAGAAGACGATGGCGACGCGCCAAGCACGAGAGATGGATGCTCCTGTTCTTGTTCGCGTCTGCCTAAATGGCTTCTGACGAAAAATATAATTTGTGGTCTCACAGCACCGACGTCTGTCAGCCTGTTTACAAAGTTAGTGACTTGGACTTCGCCTGATCACTCTCGCTTCCTGAATTGCGCTAGTATCACGCGCTGCGCTTGGCCGACAGCTGCCAGCACCTCGAGCACCGCAGTCTTCGAGGTCCTGCCCGAAGCCTGAAAGTCATGACCTCCCACCGGGTACCGTCGTCATCGCCACAACCCCGCCAGCCTGAGGTTTCCGCTGCCAAGCTCCCTGACTTCTAGTCGTCGCAATGTTCTACTCTCATGCAGCCGAACACCCCTATGCCCATCGTTCATCAAGGGCACTACCGACACCGAACAACATCGACTGCTTCAACTCCTCACATTAAAGTAGCTCGGCGATCGCAAACCTACTTATTGGGTGGCATGCAAACCTTGGCACCCGATCTCGCTACGCCACCGAGCAACACACTTCGAGAAATTTTTCCACAGCGCCTTCTAACGCAGGTGCGCATTATTCTGACTGCGTCTTCATCATCCACTCTGGTATCTCTGGCTCAATTGGCCGGCCAAATTATGGATGTAGGTTTTCCCTGCGTGGCCTTACTCTGTGACCCTAGAGATCCTTCGCACAACACAGCTAGTGGCGACAGCTATGCGCGTCTCCTCGCTGCTAACGAGGAGCTTAACCAAAAAGTAGAGCAACTGACAGCTGAAGTCACCGCCTTCCGAACCAGCCTCGTCCTTCATAACGAACTCCCCGCCTCAACCCCATTGCTCTGGCCTCCGTTCTACTCCCGGTAGCCTTTGATGGTACCACCCTCGCCACGGGTCGCGCGCAAATTACTGTCGCCAGCCTTGTTTGTACGTGGGAAACGAGTGGGCCGAGCAGTGACGGTGAACGCTGTTGCCAGCCCCAGGTACAGTCGCCTCTTCCACGTCGCTGATCGTATCATCAAGGTCGGCTACCTCGTCGATACTGGCGCTGAAATCTGCGTCCTTACTCCAACGAAAGGCTGAAGGACGCCATCCTCCCGACTCCCCTCCTCTCACAGCGGTCAGCGGATCAACCATCTGGACTTACGGCCAAAAGTCGGTGACTCTTGACCTCAGCCTCAGACGTACCTTTCGCTGGCTCTTTGCCATCGCGGACGTGCTCCAAGCAATAACCAGAGGCGACTTCCTATGGCACTACACGCTCATCCTGGACATGCGGCACAACCGCATCCTGGACTCCGAGACAAGCTTGGCCATCCAAGGCGTTTCCTGCCATGCTGCATCGTTCCAGCTTCTCCCGGCGCACAGAACCGTTCCCGACCCTTGGTCAAGCGCCGTTGTCGAGTTTCCGGACGTCTTCCGACCACCCTCTTTTCAGTCCACGGTCGCCCACAGCGTAACACATCACATCGTAACGAAGGACCCTCCCGTATTTGCTCAGCCTCGTCGTCTCGCACCAGATCATCTCGCTGTTACCAAAAAGGAACTTGAGAACATGCTTGACCTTAGTTTAATTCGTCCCTCCTCCAGCCGTTGGGCCTCACCACTCCATATGGACGCCTAAAAATACTGGTGATTCGCTCCCATGCGGTGATTACCGTGGTCTTAACAAGGCCACTGTCCCAGATCGGTACTCATTTCTCCATATCCAGGATTTTACTTCGGCACTGCGCAGCTGCACCATCTTTAGCAAGATCGACCTGGTGAAAGCCTGTGACCAGATTCCAGTCGAGCCCGCAGACATTCCTAAGACCATCACTATAACTTCTTTCACCCTGTTCGAATATCTGCGCATGCCATTTGGTCTTCGTAACATGACAAAGACCTTTCAACGTTTCGTTGACTAGGTCTTACGTGGCTTGACCTGCTGCTTTGCCTATCTCGACGACATCCTCGTCTTCAGTGCCACTACTGAAGCTCACAAGCTCTATCTACGTCAAGTGGCCAAGAGACTGAGCAAGTTTGGCCTCGTTTTGAACGGCCCTAAGAGCGAGTTCGAGGTCACGAAGCTGAACTTCCTCGGCCATTGCGTCAACGCACACGGCATTCGTCCACCACCGACTCACGTAACCGCAATTCCTTAGTTTTTCCATTTGGCATATGATAGCGATGGCTTGGAAGGAAAAAAGGAAAACAACTTAGAAGGAAAGACTTCCTTTTTTCCTTCCAAGCCATCGCTCTCATATGCCAAATGTTGAACCAACTAGCCCAACAATTCACTATTCCTTAGTTTCCTCAGCCATCCACCACCAGGCAGCTGCGTGAATTTCTTGGCCTCGTCAACTTTTATCGTCACTTAATTCCTCGCTGCGCCGATACATTGCAGCCTCTCAACAACCTTCTCACGGCCCTCAAGATACCGAGTACTCCAGTACCTTGTTACGATACGACTAAGCATGCATTTAGAAACAGCACCACCACCACCATTTGGAAGCCATTGCCGGCGCTACGCTGCTCGCGCACCCTAAATGCGACGCCCCAGCATCCGTCTGCCCAAATGGCTTCTGCTGAAATATATTGATACATGCATATTGCCAGCCCCTTGAACCATGCGCGTGTGCGCCGAGCGGAGAGAGATCTTCCTTCTCTTCGTTCCTTCCTTCTCTTCAACCCCTCGACATTTCGTAAGAACCGTTCATTCGCGTTGGCTTAGACCTACTTGGCCCATTTCCCCTGTCTTCCTCTGGAAACAGGTGAATAGCTGTGGCCACAGACTACGCCACGCGCTACGCCATCACACGAGCTCTTCCAACAAGCTGCGCTACAGATGTCGCCGACTTCCTCCTACACGACGTGATTGTGCAACATGGAGCACCACGCCAGCTGCTTACAGACCGTGGCCGCACATTTCTGTCGAAGGTCATAGCCGACATCCTGTAGTCATGTGAAACGAGGCACAAGCTTACTACGTCGTACCATCCGCAGACAAATGGCCTGACGGAGCGTATAAACCGAACACTTACAGACATGCTTGCGATGTATGTTTCCTCCTACCACTCTGACTGGGACCTTGCTTTGCCGTAGGTGACGTTTGCGTACAATTCATCACGCCACGACACTGCCGGTTACTCTCCATTTTTTCTGTTGTTCGGCCGACAACCAACGTTGCCCCTAGACACCATCATCCCGTCTCCTGCAGTACCGACCAGCGAATATGCCCTTGACGCTATCAGCCGGAGTGTCCATGCACGTGAAACAGCCCGCACTCGCCTTCTGACTTCTCAAGAAAACCAACGGCGTTTGTACGATCGAAGGCACCGAGACGTGCACTTCTCGTCCGGTTCTTTGGTCCTGCTGTGGCCTACAACCCGTCACGTCGGGATGTCGGAAAAACTGTTGTCTGGATACAAAGGTCCATACCGAGTCCTTCGTGCGGTTACCCCTGTAACTTATGAAATCGCTCCTGTCGCCTCGTTGCCTTTATCTTCCCCACAGGCCAGCGATATCGTACATGTCGCATGCTTAAAGCCCTACCACTCTCCCAGTGACATTGACATCTGATGCGCCGAGATGGCGCTTCTGCCGCCGGGGATTATGATACATGCATATTGCCAGCCCCTTGAACCATGCGTGTGTGCATCGGACGAAGAGAAGGATCTCTCTCCGCTCGGGCTCTGAGTTGAACCGGTCAGTGCTGCAACCGCTATTGTAACTATATCGTGTAAATAGTCTACAGACTACAGTCTACCGACTCGTCATTCACGTAACAATATAAGTTTTGGTCTCACAGCATCGACGTCTGTCTGCCTGTTTCCCCATGCCTGTTAGGAGGCGGCAATACCTACTGGCTACCAGCTCGGCACACATTTAAGAGCGAGCTCGCGAGAGAAAGAAACAGGTGTGTGTATGTGTGTGTCTGTGAGCCCTGGGATGGCTTAGGACCTGTGGGAACGTGAAAGATCTCGAAGGGTTTATGACAGGCGGGATCCTGGAAGACCCCAAATCTGGAGAAGCAGTAATCGTATTAGGTGTAGGAGCCGCGGGATCGTGCAAGACATTGGCGTTTCGGACGTTGCTTTTCCCACTACATTCGCGCTTGGTGGACAAGGTCCCAAGGACGGCCACCATGTGTCAGTGCCACCGCCTCTGCAGAGGGAGGCGCGATGAAGGACTAGCCGCTAGTGAGATGTTGAAGAGGAGTAAAGACGACGCCGTGTGCGACTGTGTGTGTTATGTGTGCAGCGAGCCGACGGAAGGCCGATGTGATTCTGCGGCATTTCATAGACAATGTGAGCCCACTGTGTCCCCAGTGAGAATGCTTTCTACGCAGCGTCATGAATGTGGTTTATAGCAAGTGTGTGTGTTGTGCCCAGTGTCATGAAAGTGTGGTATAGCCGTTGCATATGTTGCTGCAACCAGTGAAAGGGTTTTGTGCGCAGTGTTCATGTTCCTATAGGCAGTGTCCACCACTGACTTATACGTGTTGTATGTGTTGGTATGCGCAGTCCCATTGAAGTGTTTTATAGCCTCAGTATGAGTTAGTGTGTCCAGGGAAAGTGCTTTTACGCAGTGTCTTCAAATTGGTTTTGACGGGTGGATGTGGTGATATGTGCAGTGCCATGAAAGTGGTTCATAGCCTGTATATCTGTTGGTAAGCCGATTGAAAGTGGTTTCTGCGTGGTGTCGTGAAAGTGGTTTATAGGGGGGCGTATGTGTTGGTATGCGCAGTGCCACAAAAGTGCCTCATAGCCTGGATATATGTTGGTGTGCCCAGACAAAGTGGTTTCTATGCCGTGTTTTGAAAGTGGTTTATACGGGGTGTATGTGATGGCATGCGCAGTGCCATGGAAGTGTTATAGCCTGTGTATATCTTGGTGTGCACAGTGAAAGTGGTTTCTGCGCAGTGGCATGCAAGTGGTTCATACGGCGTGTATGTGCTGGTATGCGCAGTGCCATGAAGGTCTTTCATAGCGTCAGCATAAGTTGCTCTGGCCAGTCAAAGTGCTTTTTGCGCAGTGCCTTGAAAATGGTTCTTACGGGGTGGATGTGGTGCCAAACGTGGTGCCATACAGGTGTTTCACAGCCTATATATATGGTGGTGTGGCGCGTGAAAGTGGTTCTTATGCATTGTCTCTCAAGTGGTTCATACGGGGTGTATATTATAATATGCGCAGAGCCATGGAAGTGTTTTATATCATGATTATGTTGGTGTGCCCAATGGTTTCATATGCAATGGCACAAAAAAGGTTTATGCGGCGTGTATGTGATGGCATGCGCCGTGCTATAAGTGTCTAACATCTTAGTGTGCCCGGGGAAAGTGGCTTCTACGCCGATTCTTAAAAGTCGTTTATACAGGCTATATGTGTTAATATGTGAAGCGCCATGAAAGTGTTCATTGCGTGTGTACATGTTGTCGGTATGTCCAGTGAAAGCGGTTTTTACGCAGTGGCACGAAAATGATTTATACGGGGTGTATGTGCTGGAAAGCGTAATGCCATGGTGTTTCATAGCCAGTGAGGCTCGAGAAGGCTTTTCATATGTAGTGTCTGAAAGTGGTTTTTACGGGTTGATGTGGTGCTATGCGAAGTGCCAGCCTGTATATGTGTTGGTATACCCAGTGAAAGTGGTTTCTACGCAGTGGCTAGAAAGCGGTTCATGCGAGTTGTCTGTCGCTATGCGCCATGGCGAGATATAGAGCCTGTGTGTTATAGCCTGTGTATTCTTGGTGTTCACAGTGAAAGTGGTTTCTGCGCAGTGGCATGCAAGTGGCTCACACAGCGTGTATGCGCTGGTATGCGCAGTGTCATGAATGTGTTTTATAGCCAGTGTATGTTATTTCTATCATGTGTCTTGAATGTGGTTATACGAGGTGCATCTGCTGGTATGCGCTGTGCCATGAAGGTGTTTCATAGCCAGTGTATGTTGTGTGGCAGCCAAAGTGGTTTCTATGCTGTGTCTTGAATGTGGTTTATATGAGGTGGATGTTTTGGTATGCGCATTGCTATGGAAGTCCTTTATAGCATGTGTGTATGATGCTGCTCCCTGTGTAAGTGGGTCCTACGCAGTGTACATATTGTATATAGTGTCACGATCCACAGTGCCATGAAAGTCTTTTATAGCCTCTTTATATGTTGGTGTGCCCAGTGAAAATTACTTATATGGTGTGCATGTGTTGGTAGGCCCGGCGCGATGGAAGCTTGTTATAGCTCGTTCATGTGTTAGTGTTCCCGGTGAAAATGGTTTCTACGCAGTGTCTTGAAAGTGGTTCGTGCGAGCTGTGTCTGTCGCTATGGGCCATGGCGAGCAAGTGTTATAGCCTGTGTATTCTTAATGTTCATAGTGAAAGTGGTTTCTGCGCAGTGGCATGCAAGTGGCTCACATGCCATGTATGTCCTGGTATGCGCAGTGGCATGAAGGTGTTTTATAGCCAGTGTATGTTCTGTGGAGAGCCAGAGCGGTTTCTATCCTGTGTCTTGAATGTAGTTATTCGAGGTGCATCTGCTGGTATGCGCTGTGCCATGAAGGTGTTTCATAGCCAGTGTATGTTGTGTGGGCAGCCAAAGTGGTTTCTATGCTGTGTCTTGAATGTGGTTTATATGAGGTGCATGTGTTGGTATGCGCATTGCTATGGAAGTCCTGTATAGCATATGTGTGTGATTCTGTTGCCTGTGTACGTAGGTCCTACGCAGTGTACATATTAGTGTATAGTGTCACGATCCACAGTGCCATGAAAGTCTTTTATAGCCTCTTTATATGTTGGTGTGCCCAGTGAAAATTACTTATATGGTGTGCATGTGTTGGTAGGCCCGGCGCGATGAAAGCTTTTTATAGCTTGTTCATGTGTTAGTGTTCCCGGTGAAAATGGTTTCTACGCAGCGTCACGATGTGCAGTACCATGAAAGTGTTTTATATCCACCGAGTATGAGCAGTGCCGTGTAAGTCGATTATATGCATTGTATATCATGGTATTTACAGTGCAATGAAAGCTGTATATATGCAGTGTTTTTCTTCGCATGCGCAGTGCTCGGAAAATAAATATGAAGTGTGTAAGTTTATATGGACAATGTCAATAAAGTCGTTTATACGCAGTGTATATGTTGGTTTGTGCAGTGCCATAAAAGTTGTTACGATGCAGTTCTAGTTAAGGTGCGCACTGTCAGACGGTGGCCTAGGCTTTTGTCCGCACAATGCATGTGAATTTGACGTGGCCACAATAATCGCTTTGCATGTTTATAAACCTTTTGCCAAGTAAACTTTGGGGAAAGAACGTTCTCACGATGCTACAAACTTTTTTCGGTGGCCAAGCTACGTGATTTTACTCACAGTTAATAGGATTGTGATGAAATTACATGAGGCACGTGACGTACGTTTCTAGGAAATAAAGCATATTTGTTTTAGTTATGCTTTGCGTAGAAAATGTTTTCAAACAGGAGTCTGAGTAGCGCTGAACGCAGCGGTAGCATTTTTCTAAGGGCCATGATTCAAGTTGCATGTATGAATATCAGAAGTATAACAGTAGGTGATTAACGTCTTTTTAAAAGCGGAATTCGCAGGTCTTGCCAAAGAGCCTCAAGAGGTGATAGTGAATTCAAGGTGAAAAAACCATGGCAAAACATTTAGAATAATGTTAAGCGTAAAAAGGGTTTCCGCAGTTTGAGGGGAACACAAGGCAAGGAGTCTGGGCCCACGCTCTTTGTGGATATGCAACTCCGTCTACATCTATTTTTATGAAAGCGATAGTGATGTAGTTGTTCCTTCGCCCAACGAAGGACGGGCGGGGCGTTTCCTTAAGTCGGCAATGATAGCCCTCGTACGCGGGCGGATATTAGCCAGATTTACTTGGGCGTCCGCAGCAGCTCTGCGGACGCAACCTTCCAGACATTTACAATTGCAGGCTGCATCCGCTGAGCTGTTGCGGACGCTCAACTAAATCTATATTATCAAATGAGCCCTTCGTGCGATGAAGAAGGTAGTCTCGTTTCATCGCTGCTTCTGCCGCGTTCGTTCCATAGCGCCATGGCGCGAAGGTGTTATAGCCTGCGTATTCTTGGTGTTCACAGTGAATGCGCGGAGTGATGTTATCGAGCGCGGAGTACATTTGATGATGATGATGATGATTCCTGGAATAATGGCACAACCCACTACGGGGGGATCGGCCACGACACGTGCGGCAGTAGAATTTGCGAAAAAAGAAAAAGAGTGCAAAAGAAAAGAAAGAAAAGAAAAGAAAAAAAAACTGAAGAGGGGGGGAGGATATGTCAAAGAGATAATTTATAGTACATTTGAGGAAAATTACATCAGGCACATCACGCACGTCCATTTTCTCGAATTCCGAATACTTGTGAAATGTGCAACTCCTTATATCGACCTTACGCGTTGTCCAGCACATCGCTTTTAGTCCGCCAACACGAAATAATAAAATCAAACACCCATAACTGTACCTTTTTCCCAGTTGCCGTCTTTTTTTGTTTTTTGCATCGTTGGTGGAACGCATTCTCATGCTCCAGTTCAGTCAACATTAGGTGAACATGGGCTCGTGGCCTAGTGTTCAAGGCACTCTCTAAATATCGGACCAACCCACGTTTAATCCGGAGCGCCGGTATTTGGTGCGCCTCAGCTTAGGCGAGCAGGGTATTTTGGAACCATGTCAGTCAAGGCAAGGTTCACTTGAAATGCCTTACGCAAATTTAGGAGAATACAAGAAACGGAGTCAAGGACCACGCTCTCTATGGATGTGCAACACCATCTATGGCTATTTCAATGAAAGCGACAGTCAAATAGGTTCTTAGAATTTATATCCAGGGTGTGTTTTTTAGTGATACACATACTGTTGAAACTCGCTTTAATGAAGGGGTCAGGACACTCGAATTATTTCGTTAAATCGGGAAGTTCTTAATATCGGGAAAAGGATCTTCCGGTCCTCGGAAATTTAAAATTGATTCTATCGACACCCATTAGCCACCAGGGCATTGTATTTGCCGCTAATCGACGCCTGCGCATGTAAAAAGTCCGCGAGGGCGGCCCAGCCATGTAGCCTCTAATGTCCGAGCGATGCAGAACAGGTAGACGGTGACGTCAAGCTTATGACAGGCAGCTGATATACGAAGGAAAGGAGGTAGTGATTGTGCGAGCAGGCCGGTCGGCAAGAAAGTTGCGAGAAGACGATCAGTGCCATCTTTCGCATAAGCTACATGAAAAAGTCACAGTTTCGCCACAAGGCGAAGCAATGAATGCGATAGCAACAAATTGGAATGTAAAGCGACGAATGGCAAGCAGGTCGAAACGTGCAGCGCGCTGCTCACGCACACATGACGCACGAAAACAACACGCACAGGACGAGAGCGAACTAAAAACATTCACAGCTCGACACTTAACGCGCTGCTCAACCAAAAACCACGCACGAAACGTATTCTACAGGTGCAGACGAGCGCGAACTAACAAGTGTCATAGCTGTTACTTCGCTGTGTTTGAAAAGCGTGCTCTTTTCGCAAACGGGGGGGGGGGGGGCGCCTAAGCCCCATAGGGAACCAAAGCTCAAGTTTGCGGAGCGACGACAGCGCCGCGCTGCGGCTCTGGAGAGAAGCGCTGGTGATACTGGGAATAAGCGCGGCGGAGGGCGCGCCTGTTTCACCGACAGCCGACAGCGGCGGCACGCGTGCGCACGCGTTCTTCGGTCGGTGCGGGGAGCTTAGACGTTGCGCCGTGAGCTTGGCACGCTGAACCGAGAGGCTTGCTTTGCGAAGCTGCGTTTCCGCGATGGTAGAAGCGACCCCACGAAAGCGGAAGCGAGGTCCGAAGTATTACTGTGTGCCACAGCAGTGCAGACAGTACCAAGGTACGCGATCCGCCTGTAAAACTGTATCAGTTCCCGGACTAGTCGTACGAGAGAGAAAGTACACAAGCGTGGGTCACTGCGGTTAAAGGAATAAAGGTCTAGCTCCGTCTCGCCTTCCGTTTTCGCTGAGTCAATCCTGCGCTTGAAATGGTTTGTTTCGACTGCCTGAATCAGCACGTAACGCGGCGCGTGCATGCAACGACTGCAGTAGTGATTGCTCGCCGTCTCGCATTTTTACATCCAGTTACGGTTGTATGTTGAAGCAACTTTGTGTTCTGATTTCTTGTGTTTGTGAGACCTAGCTGTCGTTGTTGGATGTTCGCACACACATGCGTCATATCGCGGTTAGCGTTGCGGTGTTGGTTGCGTTCACATGAACTCCGCACAAGGCTGCATCATCGCGCCGGAACGAACGCCTGTGTATTTTCAGCTAACTTGAAATCGTTTTGCTGGTTTGTTCTGTTTTTGTCGCTTTTTAAATGCGAAGCATTTCTTAGCGAACTTCGGCGACTTTGAGCGTATCTATCTAGCTATCTATCTAGCCGCCTACGACTTTGTGCTCTCCTGGCCGTACAGTTAATGGGATGTTTACGAAATTTGGTATGGCATAACATGACTGTATGACAAACATAAATGGCTGGTCATATCATGAAAATAATGACTAACTTGTCATGAAAAGTATGATTTACATGCCACGCTCATGGCGCGGTCGCGGCCGTTTCGTTAGCTTGATGTACACCAAATTTGAGATTGAGTGACGTGACTGTATGACGAACATAAATGACAGGTGGTAATATGCAAATAACGACGTGCATGTCATGAACAACATGATTTACATGCCACGCTCATGGCGCGCTCGCGGCGATTTCGTTAGCTTGATCTACACCAAACTTGGTATTGAGTGACGTGATTGTATGACGAACATAAATCACAAGTAGTAATATCGAAATCATGACATGTCATGAGTGACATGACTTGCATGCCACGCTCATGGCGCGCACGCGGGCGTTTCGTTAGCTTGATATACACCAAACTTGGTATTGAGTGACGTGACTGTACGACGAACATAAATCACAAGTGGTAATATGGAAATCATGACTTGTCATGAGCGACATGACTTGCATTCCACGCTCATGACGCGCTCGCGGCCGTTTCGTCAGCTTGATATACACCAAACTTGGTATTGAGTGACGTGACTGTATGACGAGCGTAAATAAGAAGTGGTAATATGGGAATCATGACATGTCATGAGCGACATGACTTGCATGCCACGCTCATGGCGCGCTCGCGGCTGTTTCGTTAGCTTGATATACACCAAATTTGGTATTGAGTGACATGACTGTATAACGAACATAAAGGACAAGTGGTAATATGGAAATCATGACTTGTCATGAGCGACATGACTTGCATTCCACGCTCATGGCGCGCTCGCGGCCGTTTCGTCAGCTTGATATACACCAAATTTGGTATTCAGTGGCATGACTGTATGACGAACATAAATGACAAGTGGTAATATGGAAATCATGACTTGTCATGAGCGACATGACTTGCATTCCACGCTCATGACGCGCTCGCGGCCGTTCCGTCAGCTTGATATACACCAAACTTGGTATTGAGTGACGTGACTGTATGACGAGCGTAAATGACAAGTGGTAATATGGGAATCATGACATGTCATGAGCGACATGACTTGCATGCCACGCTCATGGCGCGCTCGCGGCCGTTTCGTTAGCTTGATATACACCAAATTTGGTATTGGTTGACATGACTGTATAACGAACATAACTGGCAGGTGGTAACATGAAAATCTTGGTATGCATGTCATCTACAACGCCATTTATATGCCACGCTCATGGTGCGCTTGCGTCCAGTTCGCTAGCTTGATATACACCGAAATTGGTATTGCGCGACGTGACTGTGTGACGAACATAAATGACAGGTCCTAACATGTAAAACATGACATGCAAATTATGTAAAACATGATTTGCTCCTTCCTGGCTGCTTCGCATTACATCGATTCCCACAGTGCGTGGGATCCGCCGGCTTTTTTAGGGTGGTATATATTTAAGCCGCTTAATCTAACTGGCACTTAATTCAGGAATTGTTATTGCCTTCTTCGGAGATTGTGCGGTTTTCTTTCACGCGCACCGCGCACTCGTACATTTTGCTTCGAGTGTGCGTTTACGGGTGCGCTTTGCGCGAGCTCGTCGCCCGATGCCACATCGCGCCTGAAATTCGACACCTCTCACGCTGAGCCGCGTTCGCGCAGCAAGTCTTATACACCTGTAAAGTGGATAATCTCATAAAAAGGGAGTGCAAGCACGAAGCGTAAAAGAAAAAGACAGACAGACAGACGAGGCGAACAGTTCTACTTGCTTCGCAGCAGTTAAAGCTAAGCTAAGCTAGCTGCCTCGTGGCTAAGTCAGCGGGTGATGCTCCAGCGGCACGGATGGCATGCCTCGAACCTTCTCAGGCTTTTTTAGTGCCACGGCTGTGTAGTCTGTTTCTTTCTCTTTTTTTTTTGCACGCCGCGAAAGTTCGTTCACTACAGTACGCGTTTGCCACTGCCGGCATGCACATCTAAACAACAATCGCATGTTTTTCATAGTCGACAACGTGGAACATCGACAACCGTGATTAACGAACTTCTCTCCTTTGATTACGTTCGCTTTCCGAAGTGCCTGTCCAGCGGGGAGATCTTTTTCAAGCGGTACATAGCGAAGCGCTGCGCGAGAGCTCTGCACGCGCACGGAAGCGAGCGGCAGCGCGGCGGAGAGAAGGGAAAAAGCGCGGCGCTTAGCCCCAGTTTCTATTTTTTTGCGAGGCGCAGCAAGCGCAGCGCGAAAGCGCTGCACTTTGGGAGCCTATTATTATGGGAGCCTATTATGGGAGCCTATGCTTTGGGAGCCTATTATCCGCCACCGCGAGATAAGCGCACGCGCGCACGGGCATCTACCCCCCCCCCTTTCGGGTAAAGTGCTCGCCGGAGAGCGCGCGTCGCGACGAATGGGGCAGCTAAGCCACACCGAGCGCGGTCTTTGCGCCATCTCGCTGGTAATGCTGAAAACACGCTGAAAACTCGCTGTATATAAATAGCTCGCCGTTTGAACGTTGAAGGACGTTCGCCTTCGTGGCTGAATGGTTAGCGCCGCGCGCTGGCGATCGATAGGTCCCTGGTTCGATGCCGCGCGTCGGAAACATTGTTCTGAATTATTTTTCTTTGAGGTTTTTATAAATATATAGATACATATACGGCAAATGACGCCGACGCGGACGCCGACGGAGAAAACCAGCCGAAAGTGTCCATATAATTGCTATCGCAATAATAAGGAAAGCAACCGCCGCATGGGAGCGCATAGAGGAAAAGCAAAACACCATCGGCCCTAGCACAATCTGGGGCGTAAGAGCACTGCTGACTGTTGTGTCTATTGTTTTGTGCGTCAGTGTGGCGTGCAGCATTGTCAAAATTAAACTAGGATTATTATTGGGGCGGTTGCACGCACTCGGCAGTGCTAAAGCGCAACCTCGAAGAAAAACCCTTCTGCGCCAAAATTAGACAGTAATTAGCATATTTTTACTATTTCATAAAAAAGACATGGTTAAGTCGAGTTCGGAACTAAGTTTGTTGGCTTAATTTTGGTTGATAGCAACATTAAACCCTACGAGCTTCTGCGGGAATGAAATTTCCTTCGTTAGATAGTGTTTCGTTACCGAGTTTTAACTGTATTCTATATCAATCTTTTCGCAGTAAGGCGCGCGTCGTTTCCGCCGCCGAACTCTCCATTTAGGTGGAGCGAGAGAATGAATGTTTTATTTCGAGAATATACCTGAACATGGGCGCGTGGCCTAGTGTTCAAGGCACTCTATAAATACCGGACCAACCCACGTTTAATTCCCAGCGCCGGTATTTGGTGCGCCTCAGCATGGGTGAGGACGGTATTTTGGAACCTTGTCAGTCAAGGCAAGATTGTTTTGTGCATGGGTGTGGCGTGCAGCCTCGTCAAAATTAAACTAGCGTAGTGAAGAGAGGACGACGACGACACACGAGCAAGCAAGCCAGCCTCAGTGTCAATAGCAGTAGGGGACACGAGCTCGCGCAACTAAACGCCATGACGTCACCTGTTACCACCTCCTCAGCCCCAGACAATTTCCGCCCATGTATTGCCGACGATCTACCGCCATCGCATCGTAGCGAACTTCTCGCTCTTCTGCAAGACTTTCGCTCATCCTTCGATTGCGCCCAGCCGACCTTGGGACGCACGACGAGCGTCACACACCACATCGACACCGGCTCACATGCTCCGTTACGCCAACGACCCTATCGAGTTTCCGCGACGGAACGGCGAATTATCAAAGAACAAGTCGACGACATGCTAAAGCGCGCAGTGATCCAACCTTCCCAGAGCCCGTGGTCCTCTCCTGTCGTACTTGTGCGCAAGAAGGATGGATCAATACGGTTCTGTGTCGACTATCGCCGCCTCAATAAGATTACCCGAAAGGATGTGTATCCGTTGCCGCGCATCGATGATGCTCTCGATTGCTTACAAGGGGCAGAATATTTCTCGTCTCTCGATTTACGCTCCGGGTATTGGCAAGTACCGATGGCTGACACCGATCGTGCGAAGACTGCTTTCGTCACTCCTGATGGGCTCTATGAATTCAACGTCATGCCGTTCGGATTGTGCAACGCCCCAGCTACTTTCGAACGGATGATGGACAACATCCTGCGCGGATACAAGTGGAACACCTGCCTTTGCTACCTTGACGACATCGTAGTCTTTTCTAGGGATTTTCCTACTCACCTTGTTCGCCTTCGTGAGATTTTGACGTGCCTCACCGCAGCTGGTCTTCAACTTAACATCAAAAAGTGTCATTTTGCGGCGCGCCAGTTGACGATACTGGGGCACGTCGTCTGCAAGGAAGGTGTTCTGCCGGACCCAGCGAAACTCTGAGCCGTTGCCGAGTACCCCAAGCCCACTTGCATGAAGACGCTTCGCAGTTTCATTGGGCTGTGTTCATATTTCCGCCGATTTGTGCGTGACTTTGCGTCCATCATCGCCCCTCTTACCAATCTTCTGACAGCCTCCAGCGGCCTATCTGCTTGGTCAAGAGAGTGCGACACGTCTTTCGACACGCTACGACGCTTACTGACATCGCCTCCAATACTTCGCCACTTTGACCCTGATGCGCCAACGGAAATCCATACTGATGCCAGCGGCGTTGGCCTTGGTGCAGTGTTGGCTAAAAAAAAACAGGATACGAAGAATACGTCGTGGCTTACGCGAGTCGAACTCTCAAGAAAGCTGAGTGCAATTATTCGGTCAGTGAGAAGGAATGCCTTGCCATAATTTGGGCTTTGTCTAAGTTTCGTCCTTACATTTATGGCCGCCCTTTCGACGTCGTCACGGACCATCACGCTCTATGTTGGCTCTCGTCGCTGAAAGATCCGTCGGGACGCCTCGGTCGTTGGGCACTTCGACTGCAAGAGTACGACATTCGTGTTGTGTACCGATCAGGCCGGAAGCATTCTGATGCTGATGCGCTCTCCCGCTCGCCGCTAGCGTCCGACACGGCTTCTTCGTCAGCTTCCGTGTCGCCAATCGACGTCACAGATATGTCGTCGGAGCAGCGAAAGGATGCGTGGGTTTGCCGCATACTCGACTTCCTGGCTGATCCATCAACTCAATCAGCTTCAAGAACCCTACGTCGCCAAGCGCCGCATTTCGCTATACGAGATGGTCTCCTGTATCGGCGGAATTACGCGCCTGAAGGCCGGAGGTGGCTGCTTGTCATACCTCGCCACATGCGCACGGAAATGTGCGCTGCCTTCCACACCGACCCGCAAAGCGCTCACGCCGGCGTTCTTAAGACCTACAACCGCCTGCGTCAGCGATACTATTGGCGCGGCATGTATGCATTAGTGTGCAAGTATATCCGCACTTGTACTGCCTGTCAGCGACGAAAGGCTCCACCCCAACGACCAGCCGGTACACTTCAGCCTCTCCCGTGCCCGGCGCGTCCATTAGACCGCGTTGGGATTGATTTATACGGCCCACTTCCATCGACCACGTCCGGGAACAGGTGGATTATCGTCGGCGTAGACCACCTCACGCGTTATGCCGAAACTGCAGCTTTGCCCACAGCAACGGCTAGAGAAGTTGCATTTTTCATCTTACGGAACTTCGTCCTGCGCCACGGCGCTCCCCGTGAACTTTTGAGCGACAGAGGCCGTGTTTTCCTGTCCGGAGCTATTGAAGCCTTGCTCGCTCAGTGCAACATCGTTCACCGCTTGACGACCGCATATCACCCGCAAACCAACGGCCTAACCGAAAGATTTAATCGCACTCTCGGGGATATGCTGACGATGTACACGGCATCCGACCAGACCAACTGGGACACCGCCCTTCCTTTCGTGACATATGCGTACAACACTGCTACGCAAGCGACCACAGGATTCTCACCATTCTTTCTTTTATACGGACGTGAGCCATCATGCATGCTCGACACTATGCTTCCTTACACACCTGACGCATCTGAGTACAGTCCAATTTCCGACGTGGCCAGGTACGCAGAAGATTGTCGACAGTTGGCCCGTTCATTTACGACGGAAGACCAAGGGCGCCAGAAGCTTAGGCGCGACGACGATCGACCTCTTGCTGCTTTCACGACGGGTACCCTCGTTTGGCTTTGGGTCCCGCCTAATACTCCTGGACTATCCTCCAAGTTGCTGGCCCGATATCACGGCCCCTACCGCATTCTTGCTCGGACTTCTCCCGTAAATTACGAGATCGAGCCCTTGACATCGTCTGACGACCTACGCCGTCGCGGCCGCGAAATCGTGCACGTGTCCCGTATCAAGCCATATTTTGACCCCGCTATATTGGCAACGCCTTAAGTCGCCAGGATGGCTCCGCTATTCCCCGGGGGGCAAATGTAGTGAAGAGAGGACGACGACGACACACGAGCAAGCAAGCCAGCCTCAGTGTCAATAGCAGCAGGGGACACGAGCTCGCGCTTGCCCGGATTCAGGCTGCTGGACGCCCGCTCTTCGACGCTCTACTCGTGACGCCTCTCGACCTTCGCTGAAGTCGCTACGCGTCAATAAACCACGTCACACTAGGATTATGATTGGGGCGGCTGCTCGCACTCGGCAGTTCTAAAGCGCAACCTCGAAGGTAAAACCCGTCTGCGCCAAAATTAGACATTTATTACCATATTTTTACTATCTCATAAAAAAAACATGGTTAAGTCGTGCCTGAGTAGCGCTGAACACAGCGGTAGCATTTTTTAAGGCCGATGATTCAAGTTTCATGTATTAACATGTCTTGCCAAATAGCCTCAATAGGTGATAGTGAACTCAAGGTGAAAAAACCCCGACAAAACATTTAGAATAATGTTGATGAGCGTAAAAAGGGTTCCCAGAGTTTGAGGGGAACACAAAGCACAGAGTCGGGGTCCACGCTCTTTATGGATATGCAACTCCGTCTATATCTATTTCCATGAAAGCGATAGTAACGTAGGTGCTCCTTTGCCCAACGAAGGACGGGCGGGGCATTTCCTTATGTCGGCGGTGATAGGCGTCGTACGCGGGGGGGATATTAGACAGATTTAGTTGGGCTTCCGCAGCAGCTCTGCGGATGCAACCTACCAGACATTTCCAATGGCAGGCTGCATCCGCTCAGCTGTTGCGGACACTCAACTAAATTTATCGAATGAGCACTTCGTGCGATGAAGAAGGTAGTCTCGTTTCATCGCTGCTTCTGCCGTGTTCGTTCCATGGCGCCATCACGAAAAGGTGTTAGAGCTTGTGTATTTTTGGTACATTTTGCGCGGAGTATTCAGGAAAATAATCTTGAGTCTTACCAGGTTGGAATATATCACTCAGGTAATCCAGAAGTGTTCACAGCTGTTTCGCACGTAGACATAAAAGTTTGGCAACCGTGTTGAGCAAAGAAAGCAGCCAAAATTCTGCCCATAATCAAAATAACAATGGTAGTACAACCGAGTAATGATTATTCAATAAACGTCGTCGAAAAAACAGGTTGGAACATCCCACTCAGACAATCAAGAAGTGCTTATAGCTGTTTCGCACGTGGACATAAACGATTGGCCACCGTGTTGCGCAACCAAAAGTCTGCCCACAATCAAAATAACAATGATAGTACAACCGAGTAATCATAATTTAATAAATCTCGTCGTAAAACCAGGTTGGAAGATACCACTCAGATAATCAAGAAGTGTTCATAGCTGTTTCGCACCTAGACATAAAACTTTGGCAAACGTGTTGCGCAACCAAAAATCTGCCCACAATCAAATTAACAATGACAGTACAACCGAGCAATCATAATTTAATAAACATCGTCAAGAAACCAGGTTGGAAGATACCACTCAGATAAACAAGAAGCCTCCATAGGTGTTTCGCACCTGGACATAAAACTGTGGCAACAGTGTTGCGCAATCAAAAGTCTGCCCACAATCAAAATAACAATGATAGTACAACCGAGTAATCATAATTTAATAAATGTCGAAAAACCAGGTTGGAAGATACCACTCAGATAATCAAGAAGTGTTCATAGCTGTTTCGCACGTAGACAAAAGTTTGGCAACCGTGTTGCACAACCAAAAGTCTGCCCACAATAAAAATAACAATAATAGTACAACCGAGCAATCATAATTTAATAAACGTCGTCAAGAAACCAGGCTGGAAGATACCACTCAGAGAAACAAGAAGCCTTCATAGGTGTTTCGCACCTGGACATAAAAGTGTGGCAACCGTGTTCCGCCATCAAAAGTCTGCCCACAATCAAAATAACAATGATAGTACAACCGAGTAATCATAATTTAATAAATGTCGTCGTAAAACCAGGTTGGAAGATACCACTCAGATAATCAAGAAGTGTTCATAGCTGTTTCGCACCTGGACATAAAAGTTTGGCAACTGTGTTGCGCAACCAAAAGTCTGCGCACAATCAAAATAACAATGACAGTACAACCCAACAATCATAATTTAATAAATGTCGTCGAAAAACCAGGTTGGCAGATACCACTCAGATAATCAAGAAGTGTTCATAGCTGTTTCGCACCTGGACATAAAAGTTTGGCAACCGTGTTGCACAACCAAAAGTCTGCCCACAATAAAAATAACAATAATAGTACAACCGAGCAATCATAATTTAATAAACGTCGTCAAGAAACCAGGCTGGAAGATACCACTCAGAGAAACAAGAAGCCTTCATAGGTGTTTCGCACCTGGACATAAAAGTGTGGCAACCGTGTTCCGCCATCAAAAGTCTGCCCACAATCAAAATAACAATGATAGTACAACCGAGTAATCATAATTTAATAAATGTCGTCGTAAAACCAGGTTGGAAGGTACCACTCAGATAATCAAGAAGTGTTCATAGCTGTTTCGCACCTGGACATAAAAGTTTGGCAACTGTGTTGCGCAACCAAAAGACTGCCCACAATCAAAATAACAAGGACAGTACAACCGAGCAATGATAATTTAATAAATGTCGTCGAAAAACCGGGTTAGCAGATACCACTCAGATAATCAAGAAGTGTTCATGGCTGTTTCGCACGTGGACATAAAAGTTTGGCAACCGTGTTGCGCAACCAGAAGTCTGCCCACAATCAAAATAACAAGGACAGTACAACCGAGCAATGATAATTTAATAAATGTCGTCAAGAAACCAGGTTGGAAGATACCACTCAGATAAACAAGAAGCCTTCATAGGTGTTTCGCACCTGGACATAAAAGTGTGGCAACCGTGTTGCGCAATCAAAAGTCTGCCCACAATCAAAATAACAATGATAGTACAACCGAGTAATCATAATTTAATAAATGTCGTCGAAAAAGCAGGTTGGAAGATACCACTCAGTTAATCAAGTGTTCATTGCTGTTTCGCACGTGGACATAAAAGTTTGGCAACCAGGTTGCACAACCAAAAGTCTGCCCACAATAAAAATAACAATAATAGTACAACCGAGCAATCACAATTTAATAAACGTCGTCAAGAAACCGGGTTGGAAGATACCACTCAGATAAACAAGAAGCCTTCATAGGTGTTTCGCACCTGGACATAAAAGTGTGGCAACCGTGTCCCGCAATCAAAAGTCTGCCCACAATCAAAATAACAATGATAGTACAACCGAGTAATCATAATTTAGTAAATGTCGTCGTAAAACCAGGTTGGAAGATACCACTCAGATAATCAAGAAGTGTTCATAGCTGTTTCGCACCTGGACATAAAAGTTTGGCAACTGTGTTGCGCAACCAAAAGTCTGCCCACAATCAAAATAACAAGGACAGTACAACCGAGCAATGATAATTTAATAAATGTCGTCGAAAAACCGGGTTGGCAGATACCACTCAGATAATCAAGAAGTGTTCATGGCTGTTTCGCACGTGGACATAAAAGTTTGGCAACCATGTTGCGCAACCAGAAGTCTGCCCACAATCAAAATAACAATGATAGTACAACCGAGCAATCATAATTTAATAAACGTCGTCAAGAAAGCAGGTTGGAAGATACCACTCAGATAAACAAGAAGCCTTCATAGGTGTTTCGCACCTGGACATAAAAGTGTGGCAACCGTGTTGCGCAATCAAAAGTCTGCCCACAATCAAAATAACAATGATAGTACAACCGAGCAATCATAATTTAATAAACGTCGTCAAGAAACCAGGTTGGAAGATACCACTCAGATAAACAAGAAGCCTTCATAGGTGTTTCGCACCTGGACATAAAAGTGTGGCAAACGTGTTGCGCAATCAAATGTCTGCCCACAATCGAAATAACAATGATAGTACAACCGAGTAATCATAATTTAATAAATGTCGTCGAAAAAGCAGGTTGGAAGATACCACTCAGTTAATCAAGTGTTCATTGCTGTTTCGCGCGTGGACATAAAAGTTTGGCAACCGTGTTGCACAACCAAAAGTCTGCCCACAATAAAAATAACAATAATAGTACAACCGAGCAATAATAATTTAATAAACGTCGTCAAGAAACCAGGTTGGAAGATACCACTCAGAGAAACAAGAAGCCTTCATAGGTGTTTCGCACCTGGACATAAAAGTGTGGCAACCATGTTCCGCCATCAAAAGTCTGCCCACAATCAAAATAACAAGGACAGTACAATCGAGCAATGATAATTTAATAAATGTCGTCGAAAAACCGGGTTGGCAGATACCACTCAGATAATCAAGAAGTGTTCATGGCTGTTTCGCACGTAGACATAAAAGTTTGGCAACCGTGTTGCGCAACCAGAAGTCTGCCCACAATCAAAATAACAATGATAGTACAACCGAGCAATCATAATTTAATAAACGTCGTCAAGAAAAACCAGGTTGGAAGATACCACTCAGATAATCAAGAAGTGTTCATAGCTGTTTCGCACCTGGACATAAAAGTTTGGCAACCGTGTTGCACAACCAAAAGTCTGCCCACAATAAAAATAACAATAATAGTACAACCGAGCAATGATAATTTAATAAATGTCGTCGAAAAACCGGGTTGGCAGATACCACTCAGATAATCAAGAAGTGTTCATGGCTGTTTCGCACGTGGACATAAAAGTTTGGCAACCGTGTTGCGCAACCAGAAGTCTGCCCACAATCAAAATAACAATGATAGTACAACCGAGCAATCATAATTTAATAAACGTCGTCAAGAAACCAGGTTGGAAGGTACCACTCAGATAATCAAGAAGTGTTCATAGCTGTTTCGCACCTGGACATGAAAGTTTGGCAACTGTGTTGCACAACCAAAAGTCTGCCCACAATAGAAATAACAATAATAGTACAACCGAGCAATCATAATTTAATAAACGTCGTCAAGAAACCAGGCTGGAAGATACCACGCAGAGAAACAAGAAACCTTCATAGGTGTTTCGCACCTGGACATAAAAGTGTGGCAACCGTGTTCCGCCATCAAAACTCTCCCCACAATCAAAATAACAATGATAGTACAACCGAGTAATCATAATTTAATAAATGTCGTCGTAAAACCAGGTTGGAAGATACCACTCAGATAATCAAGAAGTGTTCATAGCTGTTTCGCACCTGGACATAAAAGTTTGGCAACTGTGTTGCGCAACCAAAAGTCTGCCCACAATCAAAATAACAAGGACAGTACAACCGAGCAATGATAATGTAATAAATGTCGTCGAAAAACCGGGTTAGCAGATACCACTCAGAGAATCAAGAAGTGTTCATGGCTGTTTCGCACGTGGACATAAAAGTTTGGCAACCGTGTTGCGCAACCAGAAGTCTGCCCACAATCAAAATAACAATGATAGTACAACCGAGCAATGATAATTTAATAAACGTCGTCAAGAAACCAGGTTGGAAGATACCACTCAGATAAACAAGAAGCCTTCATAGGTGTTTCGCACCTGGACATAAAAGTGTGGCAACCGTGTTGCGCAATCAAAAGTCTGCCCACAATCAAAATAACAATGATAGTACAACCGAGCAATCATAATTTAATAAACGTCGTCAAGAAACCAGGTTGGAAGATACCACTCAGATAAACAAGAAGCCTTTGTTTCGCACCTGGACATAAAAGTGTGGGAAACGTGTTGCGCAATCAAATGTCTGCCCACAATCGAAATAACAATGATAGTACAACCGAGTAATCATAATTTAATAAATGTCGTCGAAAAACCGGGTTGACAGATACCACTCAGATAATCAAGAAGTGTTCATGGCTGTTTCGCACCTGGACATAAGAGTATGGCAACCGTGTTGCGCAACCAGAAGTCTGCCCACAATCAAAATAACAATGATCGCACAACCGAGCAATCATAATTTAATAAATGCCATCGAAAAACCAGGTTGGCAGATAGCACTCAGATAATCAAGAATCGTTCATAGCTGTTTCGCACCTGGATATGAAAGTTTGGCAACCGTGCTGCGCAATCAAAAGTCTGCCCACAATCAAAATAACAATGATAGTACAACCGAGTAATCATAATTTAATAAATGTCGTCGAAAAAGCAGGTTGGAAGATAGCACTCAGTTAATCAAGTGTTCATAGCTGTTTCGCACGTGGACATAAAAGTTGGGCAACTGTGTTGCGCAGCCTGCGCAGTCTGCCCACAATCAAAATAACAATGACAGCACAACCGAGCAATCATAATTTAATAAACGTCGTCGAAAAACCAGGTTCGGAACCGAGGAGGTTATATACTATGTCTTCTGGAGTGGAGGTGGCGCCCCCGTAAGTGACGCCGCTCGCCGCCATATTGCTAAAGGAAAGACACGGAAGCGGACGACGGAGTGCGCTTCTTTGCCCCGCCGTCGCAGTGGTCTTTGGGGAGGGTGGCATGCTTTTTAAAGCAGTTAACCATTTTACAAGGACATGATGACTACGTGCGTCGCTTATGGCTGCACAAATCGCATTAGCAAGACGCCTGGGATCACTTTTCACGTGTAAGTGTGCTCACTTCGTTCGCTGACGATCGTTTGTTTTTTCGTACCTGCTGTTAAACTGGAAACAATTCGAAAATTGTGCATGCATGTAATACATGCGCACTTGTATCGACGAAAATTTTACGCTTTAGACGCTCGCTGACGCCACGTTGTAGGTGATTTTTTAAGTGTATGTACGAAGTACCAATAGGCTGTAGAAGTTAACGCGCGTGCAGTCTGGCTGGACGTATCGAGCATTATTGGTACGAGTAGGAAGTCTGAACGCCCTTAGAATCCCGAGTTTTTTGGTGTTTTCTTGCAAGACAAGACTGACGGCGTGCATGCATATTTATCCGGTGCATAGATATCGAATTTTATGCATGTTTGTCGGGGATTTGGCAAACGCAGTATTCCATATGATGTGATTATTTGTGTTACAGGTTTCCGAAAGACTGCGAACAGCGTTCTGCCTGGTAACGTGCCGTTCGAAGAAATGGTTGGGGAGCTAAGGGCGGTGACCACCTCTGCTCCATTCACTTCGAAGAATGCTGCTTCGACAGAAGCGGGGCAGACGACCAGACTGCGGCCTGGCAGTGTACCAACAATTTTTCCTGCATTCCCAGCGCATCTACAAAAACCTGTTAGTTTTCTACCTCCTTGACGAAGCTTCAATAGAAATAGTTACGAAAAGAAGAAATTGCGGCCATAACAAGATGTAACTCTTTTGAAATCCAGCCAATCTTGCAGCCAAACCGCAACCGAAACACCGAAGGACGTGGCTGCTTTACATTTTTATACGTCCAGTATGAGAAGTCGAGCTACTTCATTTCGAGGCTGTGTAGGCTGCGCTTGCCGTGATAGCACACGTCGCCCATGTAGGTTAATGAATGCAGAACTAACACCACTGTAATCGTTCTTGGAAGCGGTTCATTCGGGGCACGTCTCCTGGAGTTTGGCAGTTGCATGCGACTTGGGCGCTTCGGTTTTGGTTTCGCCCGCAAATTGGTTGGAGTTCCATCACTACGCGAAAATTACCGGCGACTTCCCTATTTACTTAATTGCCTGTCATCTCTATTAAGCGTTAAGTATTTCAACCTTATTAATGTTGTTATTTGTGTCTCTAATCTACCGACACACAAAAGAAAAAAAAGCACCTATGAAGGAGGCGAGCAAATGTCGCGTTCCCCTTAATATTTTTACGGGGAGTATTTATTTAGGGGTCGTCAGTCAGGATGTGATCGACATGACACTGCACAGAGCGCACAGAATCAGACGTCAACAGGGCAACCCAGACACAGCCCCACAACAGCAACGTCTTCGTCCATTCGGCACCATTTCAGCGGCTCTGCCGGAGTGGAATTTCCATGCCCGTGACATCACCCCGGCCTGTAAAGCACCGTCTCGGTGCCTGCTATGTTTAAAAGGGCGTGTCACCGTTGTACGCCTTCAGGCGAGAGACATGCACGATGTCAGTTTTCGATGTAGCAGTCGGCGAGTCGGTTGTCGGGGAAATCTCATAGGTGACAGGTGTCACCTGGCGCACGACTCGGTAGGGCCTGACGTATCGTGATAATAGCTTCTCGCTGAGGCCAACACGACGAAATGGAAGCCACAGTAAAACGAGAGAGCCCGGAGAAAATTCAGCATCCCTGTGTCAACTATCATACAGGGACTTTTGTGTAGCCTGGGACAGCGAGAGCCGAGTGCGGGCCGCCATCCGTGCGATGAGAGCTCGAGTGATGGCATCTTGAGCGTATGACGTGGTGAGTGTTGGGTCAAACGGAAGCAGGGTATAGAACGGTAACAAAGGATCCCGGCCAAAGAGAAGATAAAAGGGTGAATAACCGGCAGTTTTGTGGCGCGATGAATTATAGGCGAAGGTGACGAACGGGAGGGCAATGTCCCAATCGGTGTGGTCGTCGGAAACGTACATGAAAAGCATGTCCGTCAGTGTGCGGTTGAGACGTTCAGTGAGCCCGTTGGTCTGAGGATGATAAGAAGTGCTAAAGTTGTGACGAGTAGCACAAGATCGCAGTAGGTCATCAACCACCCGAGAGAGGAAGCAGCGACCACGGTCTGTGAGTAGGTGAGAAGGACCGCCATGCTGGAGAATGATGTCGTATAGGAGGAAATCAGCAACGTCAGTCGCGCAGCTGGTCGGTAGCGCTCGAGTGATTGCATACCGAGTGGCGTAATCCGTGGCTACTGCAACCCATTTATTTCCAGTTGTCGAAGTTGGAAAGGGACCAAGCAAGTCCAATCCCACCCGATGAAACGGCTCGGCTGGGACTTCGATAGGCTGAAGGCGACCGGCAGGGGAAGTCGTAGGTTTTTCTCCGGCGCTGGCAGAGGTCACAAGCCGCGACGTAGCGGCGAACGGAACGATAAAGGCCTTTCCAGAAAACCGTCGTCGAACACGGTCGTATGTTCGGGACACACCTAAATGTCCTTAGGTTGGGGCGTCGTGAAGCTGTTGAAGGACGTCTTTGCGCAGATGATGTGGGACGACGAGTAAAAGTTCTGCACCCCCGGGGTGTAAATTGCGGTGGTACAGAACGTTGTCTTGCAGCAAGAACAAGCTGAGAGAAGGGTCGGCATTGCCGGCTTGAAGCCGGTCAGTGATGAGGAGTAACGATGGATCTCGCCGTTGTTCATCCGCCACGTGTAGGAAGTCAGTGATGGCGAAAATGAAGGCATCGGCTTCCAATTCGGTGGAGTTGGGTGGTTCAACAGGGTGGCGGGATAAGCAGTCCGCGTCGCTGTGCAACTTTCCAGATTTATACACCACCGAGAACGTGTACTCCTGCAATCGTAATGCCCAACGGCCGAGCCTTCCAGTAGGGTCCTCAAGTGTTTACAACCAGCACAGCGCATGATGGTCTGTGATGACTGAGAACGGGCGTCCATACAGGTACGGACGAAATTTAGCGACGGCCCAGACGAGAGCTAGACATTCCCGCTCGGTAATAGAATAATTCTTTTCTGACTGTGACAGAAGGCTGCTGGCATATGCTATCACCCGGTTTTTGCCACTCTGTACCTGAGCGAGTATAGCCCCAATGCCATGGCCACTTGCGTCAGTGCGAAGCTCGGTTTGGGCGGCTGGGTCAAAATGGGCCAGCACTGGTGGCGATGTGAGAGCGGAAATCATCGATGCAAAGGAATTTGTTTGGTCCGCACACCAGGAAAAAGCCTCGTTCTTTTTTGAGGAGATCGGTGAGTGGCCGAGCAATGTCCGCGAAGTTGACAAAACGGCGGAAGTATGAGCAGAGCCCCAGAAAGATGCGGACGTCTTGTATGGAACGCGGAACGGGGAATTCACGCACAGCACGGACTTTGTCGGGGTTGGTTTGCACTCCAGTAGCGTCAACAAGGTGGCCAAGCAGCTTAATTTGACGGCGCCCAAATGTGCACTTTGACGAATTCAGCTGGAGGCCAGCACGGCGAAAAACGTCAAGAATGGCCGACAGACGAGGGAGGTGGCTCTCAAAGGTGGGCGAGAAAACGATGACATCGTCCAGATAGCAAAGGCAGGTTGACCATTTAAAACCGCGTAGGAGGGAGTCCATCATGCATTCAAAAGTTGCAGGAGCATCGCACAACCCAAAAGGCATGACCTTAAATTGGTAAAGGCCGTCGGGTGTGATGAATGCTGTCTTCTCGCGGTCGCGGTCGTCGACAGAAATTTGCCAGTATCCTGATCGAAGGTCAAGCGAGGAGAAATACTTGGCACCGTGGAGGCAGTCGAGCGCATCATCTAATCGAGGTAGAGGGTAGACGTCCGTCTTGGTGATCCGATTGAGGTAGCGATAGTCGACGCAAAAGCGCCAGCTGTTGTCCTTCTTTTTAACTAACACCACATGGGATGCCCAAGGACTAGAGGAAGGCTCGATGACGTCTTTTTCGAGCATTTTCTCTATCTCCTTCTGAATAACTTGGCGCTCAGCGTGCGACACACGGTAAGTGCGTTCGTGAAGGGGACTGGCGTCGCCGGTGTCGATACGGTGGGTGACGACGCTGCTGCGGCCCAGTGGACGGTCGTCTATGTCAAAAATATCCAGGTAAGAAAACAGAACACCGCGGAGCGCTTCAACTTGCGAAGGTAGGAGGTCACTGGATATCATTTTGTCCAGGAAAGTCTTATTGTGCGCGGCTATGACAGGTTTGGCCACGGTGTTTGCGTCAGGGGTGAAAGAAGAAATTGTGCATTCTTCCACAGTTGAAAGTTCTGCAAGGGTAATGCCTTGGGGAAGAACTTGGGCTGTCGTAGAGAAGTTGAGGACAGGAAGATGCGTCCTGTTGTTGGCGACAACCACTACGGTGTGAGGAAGGGCGATGTTGCAGGAAAGAGTGAGTTCAATGAGGGGAGCTACCAAGTAGTCTCCATCAGGGACTGACGGAAACGGTGACATAGGGACGTACATAGCAGCCTGAGGTGGTAGCCGTAGAAACTCCATGGACCGTAGCCGAGTGCGACTTGCAAAAGGGGCATCGACACACAAAGGCAACTCGAGCCTTAAAACGCCGGATGAACAATCGATGAGGGCAGAGTGAGTGGTCACGAAATCAATGCCAAGAATGACATCGTGTGGGCAAGTGGCAAGAACAGCGAAGATAACTGAAGTTTGGTGGCCGGCAACAGTAACACCGGCAGGGCAGTGCACATACCAAGGACTGGTGTTCGGCTTCCGTTGGCCACGCGCACTGTAGGAAGCAAAGCAGGTGTAAGAACTTTCTTGAGGCGGGATCGAAGCTTAGAACTCATGACGGATAAGTGGGCGCCAGTATCTATTAGTGCCGGAACGGCCAGGTCATCGATGAGGACAGTAACTAAATTTCGTCTGGGATTAGTGGTCGGTAGAGGGTTTTGGGTCCGAGTCGTCATTGCAGCGCCACCTCCAGGAGCTGCACTTGTTAGTTTTCCGGGAGGTGTCCAGAATAAGCCGGCGACGGAGACCGACGGCGGTGAGGGGAGCATGACTGGCGATCTTGAGGTGACGGCGACCGGCTGGAGAAGTTTCTCTGAGCGACGACGTCCGCGTAGGTGGGTTCAGATCTTGGAAATGAGCGGCGTGGTGGGAGGTCCTGAAGGTGGTCATCGGGGGAACGTGGTCGAGAATACTGTCCGCGATCCTGACGGCGGTCACTTGAAAAACTTGGTTGGGAAGACCATTTGTTGCGGCAATGGCGGGAAATGTGGCCAACGCGAGAACAGAAAAAGCAAATCGGGTGATCGTCTGGGGTGCGTCACTCAGACGGATTGCGGTATTGTGGGGGGGAAGCGTGGAACCGAAGAGGCTGCAGCAACAAGTGGAGCGGCGTGGTGGTCAGGGGTGTGGGCGGGAGTGCATATGGGCTGGGGCGGAAGGCGAGTGGTTGGAGAAAGAAGCACGCCCATGTTGGCAAACTCTTGCCGGACGACGGCTTGGATTAGTGAGATAGTTGCCAAGTTGTCTGGCGCAGGGGGGCGTATAGGTAGCGGGGGCCATGGCTTCCAGCTCCTGGTGAACAATCCTGGTGATGGTAGAATTCGCGTTTGGACGGGGCGTCGCAGGATCTTCGCACGAGGAAGTCGCAGCGGTGTTCGGGAGTCGGTTGAAGCGCTGAGTAATCCTCCTTCTTTTAGCTTGTTCAAAGCGCCGACATTCGGTGATGATGGAGTCAACCGTGGCACAGTTCTTACACATGAGGATGTTGAAGGCATCGTCAGCTATGCCCTTCAACACATTGCTCACTTTGTCTGCCTCTGACATGTCTTTGTCGGACTTGCGGCACAGGGATAGCACGTCTTGAATGTAGGCGACGTATGACTCCGTGGACGATTGAACTCGGGATGCGATTCCCTGCCTGGCTGCCATCTGTCGAGCAACTGACCGGCCGAACAAGTCGCGGAGCTTCTGCTTGCACACGTCCCAACTGGTGAGTTCTTCCTCATGCGTCTCGTACCACGCGCGTGCTGTGCCCCTTAAGTAAAATATGATGTTTGCAAGCATAAGCGTCTCGTCCCACCTGTAGTGCTTGCTCACGCGCTCGTATAAGACGAGCCATTCTTCGACGTCAGTCTTGTCGGTGCCACAAAAAGTGCCAGGGTCTAGAAGGTGGGAAGGAATCACAGGATACGGATTTGGCAAGGATTGCGAAGAATGCGAAGACTGCGCGCCGTCATCAGGCATCGTGGCTGGACGAAGTTGGCGGCCGCTGCGGAGATCCAGAGTCGGGTTGTTGTGAGACCCGCAACCTCCACCAAAGATGTTACGGGGAGTATTTATTTAATGGTCGTCAGTCAGGATCTGATCGAGATGACACTGCACAGAGCGCACAGAATCACAAGTCAACAGGGCAACCCAGACACAGCCCCACAACAGCAACGTCTTCGTCTTCGTCCATTCGGCGCCATTTCAGCGGCTCTGCCGGAGTGGCATTTCCATGCCCGTAACAATATTGAGAATTTTCAGACACATTTCTTGAAACACCCGATATATACTAAAGCCTTTGTGCCAGTGGCGTATCCAGGGGGTGGCACACCGGGCACGTGCCCCCCCCCCCCGAAATTTTTTTGGCCATTGCATGCAGAGCAAAAATAACTATTCCAAAAAGGCGCCCCACCCCCCCCCCCGCAAAAAAATTTCTGGCTACGCCCCTGCTTTATGCAGCAATAGTTACCAAAACAAGCGCAAAGGATAGAAAGAGTCCATTTCTCTTGATGTTTTTTTCTCTTTTCTTTTCAGCCAAAGAGGAAAGGAGACCCACCGAAGCCCCGGGAACCCTTGTCGCCAGTTATGGACATAGATCAGTCGATTGAAGGCAATGCTACGCCAACGACTCCTCCTAAAGCTTTCTATCAGCAAAAAGTGAGAGATGCCGAGAAGGATATTGAGCAACTTAAAGGAGTACTGACACGAAAGTTTTCACTTATCGTTTTATTGCGTCAAATGATATACCAGGTCCCCAAGAGCCTAGAAAATGCACCGGCAAGCGTGAGTGCGCCCTGAAAAATTAATTACAGCATGTTTTTAAAAGCTAGTTTCGGGTCCTACTGTACCCTGACGTCACGGCAATGGGACGAGTAGCGCCACCAGGCGGTAGTATGTGAATGCGCACGCTTTCGTGACGTATCCTCGTGCGCGCGTAGCTCCATCGTCTGTTTCGTATGCTGCGCGCCGCACATGTGGCAACTGTCGCGCCGTCACCGATGGACGAATATTTGTCAACAGACACCGACGGCAGCAACGACTTCGGCAGAGAGGAAGATGCCGAGCTTGCCGACCCCGCGAATCATTTCGAATTCGACCCGCTTGCAAGTACGTCAGAAGACGAGTCGTCTGAGAGCGATAGCGCCATGCAGACGGCTTGCGCATCGGGAATGTCGAATGGTAAGAATTCACTGTTTTTTGCTTGATCTTGCGCGGGCATCTTCCGGATGTTCTACGGAAGTCAATAGCGTTCGTGTGGATTTCGTAATGCCATTACTTGCTTGAAATTATTGGTACTCGGCGCAGATTTGACACCGCATGTATGCTTTGTCCTGCCGCTTTCCTATGCAGCCGCACTGTGCACGCAGTATGACCACCTCTTGCTGCTCGTAACGCCTGAACATTATATCGATAACGTAATCTGGGTAGGTGCCTCTGTGGGAGTTGCCACCCGATGGACACAGACGTAGACGATTTGCTGTCGGGAAATCGACAAAGTCGCGCTCTAGTGCCGGATGAGGCATGCCTGTGTCACCACGCACCCGACGTTTCAGCTTGGGTGCTTAGACATTCACGCCCTCGAGATAGCGTAGTACCCTTGATGGAAGATCGACCAGGCGTCATTGAGGCACCGGAAATCCACAGGTATTACTGCTGCGGTTGATCTAAGTTAGCTGTTGCTGTTGAATCTGAAGTAGGCCGAATCGCAAGCTGTCCCTGGCATGCAAAGTGCATGCCTTCGGTATACTTCCTGCAAAAGTGTGGTGGTCGCAAGTACGACGCGTCATCCACGCACTCAAAACGTGCATAGGCGCATGTTACTTGCTAATATTGCTATGTCCATATTCCATATCGCGTGTCCAACTAAATAAAGAGAAATGAAAAAAAGACATGTATAAGTGGCGTTGGACACCTCCGGTCGTCAGGCAGCGCAAATTATGCACGAACTCGAAATCACAATATGTGAAATAAAATCTGCAAGCTTAGAATAGCTGCTGCTTACATTGTTAGATAGTTCTTCACAAATCAGATTACTTGATGTCGCCTATCACGTTCTTTGTGATTGACTTATGTACTTCATTGTTCTTTTTTTTCCTCCATAAGTCATAGTTCTCGGTAGTGCCTTTGGCCCATTGGGTTGATTAAGTAAACGATAAATAAAATGAAGTGTTTCTGCATATCTGTACTTGCTAAAAAGGAATCTGCATGCTACATAACAATGACGTTTTATTTCGTAATTTTGTCTGCTCGAAAGGGCCCCTTGTCAGTAGATGATTCTGGAATATGACTCTATGACCCTGCACACATGGCAGTAAATACGTTCTCCAGATTTCTGAGTCTTGACCTCATGGACTAGGTAAGAAGTGAACGGGAACCTGAAAGACGGCGTTAGCCTGACATATGCTTAGCTACACAATGATGAACTCATACATTACCAGAATTGCATGTTCACCATGTCTCAACCCAACAACTGAAGTACACGGTGTAGCTATGCACGAAAACAACACTCATTTCAATAACACGTGTGAAAATAATGAGTAAAAGGCCACGGTTGGTTACGTGACAATAAGAAAACAAAAAGAGCTGCTAAGTCTGCACACATGGCAGTAATTACGTTCTCCAGATTTGTGAGTCTTGACCTCATGGACTAGGTAAGAAGTGAACGGGAACCTGAAAGACGGCATTAGCCTGACATATGCTTAGCTACACAATGATGAACTCGTACATTACCAGAATTGCATGTTCACCATGTCTCAACCCAACAACTGAAGTACACGGTGTAGCTATGCACGAAAACAACACTCATTTCAATAACACGTGTGAAAGTAATGAGGCAAAGGCCACGGTTGGTAACGTGACAATAAAAAAAACAGAAAAAGCTACTAAGTTTGCACGCATGGTAGTAAATACGTGCTCCAAATTTCTGAAAGGTAGTCGTCTTAACCTCATGGACTAGGTAAGACGTGAAGAGGAACCTGAAAGACGGCATTAGCCTGACATATGCTTAGCTGCACAATGATGAACTCGTACATTATCAGAATTGCATGTTCACCATGTCTAAACTCAACAACTGAAGTACACGGCGTAGCTATGCACGAAAACAACACTGATTTCGATAACACGTACGTGTGAAGATTTCGATAACACGAGTAACCTCCACTGGAGCACGCAACTCGGGATCGCCTGGACGCTTTAAGTTGCTGCCGATGCAGACTCTTTTGCTATATCCTTGAAAGGCAACGTGATGCGCGGTTGCGGCAGTGGGGCACAACGTTGGGATTCTTCGTCGCAGATTCTTCGTCGATTCGCAGATTCTTCGGCGCAGATTCTTCGTAATCCGAAGCCGGTCAGCAACTGCATGCTGCGCGTGTACGTGTCCGGAGTGAAGTGGAGCGAACAGAGTAAACTCCGCTTGGTTGGCGTCCAGTCTCCGCCTCGGCCGCGGCGCACGAAGTCGACCCACGCTTGTCTCAGCGCCGGATCAGACGGGAATCGGTGGAACTTGCACCTATTGTCCACCGTTTCACTGGCACAAGACTTCAAAGGGCAAAATATCGGTGCCATGACGACAAATTCAAAGTCAGACGATTCCCTTGCCCTCTGATAAGCGTATATTTTGTATTGGCGTGCACGCACTCTATTCCAGACTCCGCTTACTCGCTTCACAAGTACAGTGGATGACAGTACCGCACGACCGCACGGCGCGAGCAGATGATCGAGAAGGCGACGCGCAAGCTGCCATTTTTTGTGTTTTGGTGCTTGACGTCATCACAACTAGCCAGACTGCTGCGTGAAGTAACCAGGATTAGTGCTGTAGCCTGACGTCAGGCTAGTGTTGATGTCAGTAGGGATTCCGCGAGAAAATTGACTTTAATATCAAAATAAAATATCTTATCAGCATTTGCTGAGCTTGATACTTGCTCAGGGCCATCTATGCATACAGGAGATTTGTATGACAGAGCAAGCTCGCCTTCGAAAAAAGGTGTCAGTACTCCTTTAAAAAAGGGTGAAGACGTTGCAACAAAGCAAGCGTAGACTTTCGAAGCGCTTCGATGCCTCCAGGAAACTTGTGAAGGAGCTGACAGACAGGTCTATTGTCAGAAAAGGGACTCGAATTCTTCGAAGCCACCTTCTCCTCGGACATCTTGCAGCTGCTTAGCAGAGCAACCAAGAAAGGAAGCGTCCAATATCCTCGCGAGTTCCGTGCCTTTGCTTTAACCTTGCATTTTTATTCTTCAGCCGCGTACGAGTATGTGCGCGCAAAGTTTAATAATGCTTTGCCATCTCCACGCACCCTGCGCGAGTGGTACAAGGCCGTGAATGGAGAACCAGGCTTCACAACGGAGTCATTCGATTTCCTTAAAAATGTTGCGCAGAGAAAGGAGGAACCGCTAGTGGCGGCTCTGATAGTAGACGACATGTCCGTAAGGAAACACGTTCAACTGGTCGGAAACAAAGTTGTTGGATATGTTGACCTGGGCACAGAAATACCGGAAGACAGCTTTCCAGAGGCAACTAATATCTGTATGTTCATGCTGGTAGCGCTGGACATGAGGCTTAAAGTACCGCTTGGATACTTTTTGATATATTCTTTATCGGGCTCCAAAAGAGCAAACTTAACCAAAGAGTGCATTACAAGGGTGACAGCAGCAGGAGTGGATGTTGTGTCGCTGAGGTTTGACGGGGCTGCTTCCAACTTAACAATGGCCCGCTGTCTTGGTGCTGACCTCTTCTACCGGTCACCCGACTTCGCGACAAGTTTTGACTACCCAACGGACTCGTCGAAGAAGGTCTCGATAATTCTAGACCCTTGTCACATGCTCAAGTTAGTTCGTAACTGCCTCGGGTCGGTTGACCACCTGGTTGATGATCAAGGCTCGCGCGTGAAGTGGTGCTACATCAAAGAACTAGAAGTCATGCAGAGAGAAGAAGGTGTGCACCTTGGAAATAAACTTACAAAACTCCATGTCGAATGGGAAAAACAAAAAATGAAAGTGAAGCTTGCTGTGCAAAGGCTCAGATCCTCAGTGGCAGACGCCCTCGACTTCTGTGAATTTACTTTGAGATTACCACAATTCCAAGGTGCAGATGCCACAGCAAAGTTTATACGCATTTTTTACAGCCTTTTTTGACTTGCTTAATTTACGAAATTCACTTGCCAAGTCTTTTAAAGCTGCACTACGCAAGGAGAATGCTGCCTCATGGAAGGCTTTTCTGCAGGAAGCTGAAGATTACATCACTGAGCTAACTGACGCAAATGGGCGCCCTGTAATTGAGAGCTTAAAGAAAACCGGGTTTGTCGGCCTGCTCATTTGCATGCGCAGCACTGCAGATCTCTTTGAACGTCTTGTAGCTACAGGAAAAATGAAGTGCTTGCTGACCCACAAGATGTCGCAGGACCACTTGGAAATTTTCTTTGCATGCATCAGAGGTAAAGGGGGCTTCAACAACAATCCAACTGCCTCTCAATTCACAGGAGCATACAAGCGTCTACTCATACAGAGGTCAAGTCATCTGACGCTGGGAACTGTGCTGCGGACGTTGTAACGGTGCTGGCTGTGTCAAGTGCCATCAGTCAAGTCGAATCAACTGCAGTCACCCACCAGAGATGTTCTATCCTTGAGCTGTTTGATGACGACCACGACTACACCTATCGCGTAGACCTGCCACGGAGCATGTCGCCATTTGTTGAAGCTGTTGTGCCGTATGTTGCAGTATTTGTGGCGCGCATAGTTAGAGACAGCACTTCTTGCGAAGAGTGCGCGGCTGCGCTGCAGTCAAAAGAACTCCCAGCACTTACTCAAGCGAAAAGTCGTGGTGGGCTGGTGGCACCATCTAAGAATGTGCTGTACATTTGCGAGGCTGCTGAGGAAGGTCTCCGAGTACTGCAGGCACAGCACATTGGTGTAAGGGCAATGCACAAAAGGTGCGCACCACTGATTATGGAAATCCTAACTATGGTTCTCGAGAGGTCGTGGTTTGCTGAGCTTGAACATCACCTACTTGGCTGCGACCCTCTAGACAACCATATATATGCTGTCAAAAAAGATTTCCGAATACATCAAAATCCGCATACATCACATCACCAATGAAACCAACAAAGCAAATTGCAGAGAGAGAGAGTGCGAACATTACTTTCAAGGATTTTAATATTCAGCAATCAATGAACAATCAATGGGTCATTACATCTCTGCAACTCGAAGTGTCGTTTTGCAGTTTTGCAACACATTTTTGCCGCTTGCCATTTGTAGGTATCACATGCAATGCCTCATGTGTGTAACATATGTTTTGTTCATCTGTTTCCTGCTGTATTTACTTGCGCGAATGCACAGCTATGCACGCGCAATATCAGTTTAATGTGCAATAAATGTTTTCCGCAGGGAAAATGTGTGGCGCCTCTTGAACAGAACCCTGCTGTATCACGTTATCATATTCTAATGCATATCCTCCGCGGCTATGTCAAGAAAAGCCGATCACGATGCTAAGTGTATGATTTTTGTATTGTCTTGCACATGTAAACAACCTTGCAACTGAGTACTATAAATAAAGATTTGTACAATATTTTGAAATTTCCAAATTCCTAAATTTTGTGAGCATGAACAGCATTGTGGTAGCCCTGGAAACGGCGCATGAAAGGTAGGATAAACCAACCAATCTGAACGAACATACGTGAACAGCGAAAACAAATGTGGTCAACCATTCTTTCTGTACGTTGGTGTATGATGCATGCGTTATATATATATATATATATATATATATATATATATATATATATATATACCCGCACATGCACGAGTGAAAAATTCTTGAAGAAGGGTGGGCGGGGCTGAATCCCCCAAACCCGCCAACGAGAGTGAAGCTCACACGGCACTGTTCAAATGCCATTTTGCCAAGCACCTCGCGCATTTTTAACGAGGAGAAAACGGAGAGGAAGAACATAAGACGTGAGCGCTGTCTTGTGTTTTCCCGCTTCGTTTTCTCCTCGTTTAAAAATTCGCGCGCTTGACAAAAATGACCTGATCATCAACTCTCCCAAAATTGCATCCTTCTTTTGACCAAACATTCGCGTGATGGATGTGTGCTTATATAAAGAGAATAAGTGCGTTTCACGTTAGCTAGTGCTGACCCCTTGAACACTGACGTCGTTACATCACAAAAACCCAGTTCCTAGTAACACATATGTAAATACAGTGCGCCAGCGCGCTTGACATACGAAGTACCCGTTGAACAACAGATTATTCTGATAGTCTGCAGCTGACAATGGGTGCATGAAATAATTTGTTTCATAAACGAGAAGAGCAATTTAACTACCGTGTTTACTCGTCTATAAGGTGTCGTTGCGTACAGTCTTCATCTCTCACTTAATGATGCATGGCTCTTACTCGTCAGTTGTGACACGTAGAACAAAAGTTTGGGCAGCTATGCACTAGTGGTGCGAAGATTGAGGAAACAATGGAACTGGTAGCGTTCCCCTCCTCCTCACCCTTGCTTATTTTCTCACCTCTTACTATACTACACAAGACTATGTTATGCTCTGCCCTCACATCTCCGGAAGGCTTCATGGGGGGGCAGAGCCCCACCTGGCGCCGGTACGGAATATTTTTTAAGAGCATGTCTTCAGTTCCCATCCATCGACAATGGACTGTTGGCCGTCCTGCCTGGCAGCTATTTCAGAAGGGGCTATTTATGCCGGCTTCTTTTTCCTTTTAGGCTTTTAAAATTCGGACCACGGAACAGTAACACGTCAAACTTTCAGTGGAAAATGCCTTTCAAACGCATTTGAGGGTGCGTAGTATGTTGTGTTAATGAACAACTGAAGCGACTGCTTAAGCTATGACAAGTTAAAAGAAGTCTTGAACTGCGTAGCGACTGGTTTTCACAAAACAAAAATGCTTCATAAAATACAAAGCATCCCTGGCACAGGTAGTCAGTGAATGCTTGCGCACAAATTTCGTCGCCAATAAAAAAGTGTAATTTCTTTGTTGTCTAAAAATTGGTACCCTTCGACATGCTTGGCTATGAAAGTGCTGAGAAAAGATGGTTGGTATTTTTTATTTATAAGCAAAGGGTTTACCAGTTCTCGCACCGAACAGCAACTCATATACTAATCCACAACTTTTGGCGTAAAAATTTGTAACTCGAGCTTCGCGCAAGGTGTAGTGGTAGCAAATTGCATTTCCTAACACCTGAAAATTATTTTTAGCGATCTTAAATTGCATTCACTGGCATAGCTAAAGCCACCTGTGCTAGCATCAGCCCACTCTGTCCCGTCTGGTTCATGTTGTAACAAAGTAAGTAAAGCATGACAATAAACAAGTCGGCAGATCCCACTCATTGTGTGAATCGATTTTATGCGAAGGAGGCAGCAAGTAGGAACCTATGCGACATTTTTGGCTTTGAGCCAAGCGTAGCGAGGATGATCGGCATATTTACGCAAATCAAAAAATAAACATGGACCCTCGCACTTAAGATATTTATAATGATATCGCGGTACCGGCACCTAACAGACTAAAGCTTTATTAACTAACTTCTTTAATTTGGAAGTCGGACTCTGTCTTTCTTACACACACGCACGCACACACACACACACACACACACACACACACACACACACACACACATATATATATATATATATATATATATATATATATAGTAATGAAGAGAAGCACGGCAGCTGTGGGGCAGGGGCAGGGGGAAAAAATGCCCCCACCTCCCCGAAGGGAATCGTGAGGAAATGCGAATGCGCCGACACCGACTTCATCGCCTTGAGAGGCGCCCAGCCAGCGAACGGTCTAGAGTGAGGCGCGAGCGGACGGGAGAGTGGGGCGCAGGGAGGAGAGAGAGCGAACGGCGAGAGAAGGAGCGGCGAAGCACTGCATCTACCCTCTCCTACACTCTCTCGCACCACATGCTCCATTTGCTAGGGGCGAGGATAAGCGCGCGCGCCCGCAGCTGTTGCCTATGGGAGAGGGAGTGAGAGCGGAGAGATAACACCTGCCGGCGCGCGGACACCTCCTCAACCTATCCTCCTCCTCCTCCTCCGCGGACAACGCCGGACAACGCGGGACAACGCCGCCTGACATAGCCCGACTAAGAAATGCATTCGCATTTAAAAGAAGGAACGAAGTGGACAGATTAGAACAGCTTGCCCGACGAACGGGTGTTGTCTCTGTCTCGCTCATTACAATGGCGCAGCCGTTGAGCGAACCTCTGCGCGGCGACCTGCACTCAGAAACCGCACTACGGAGCGGACGCACTCTAAAGCGTCCCGCTGCTTCTGCTACCGCGGCTACGGCATCCGACCTGACCACCGCAGGTATCGCAGCCAGCGTGCTGTCTGCAGGCGTCATTGCAGCTCAGGTCCGTGAATCAACTGAGTTGGCTTCACAAACCTCTTCAGCACTAAGGGACGTCGTACACGCTTCCTCGGACTTTGCATTCGGTACAGCAACTCAAGCAACCTCGGTATCAGTGGCGTAGCCAAGGGGGGGGGGGGGGGGGTTGGAGGAGTTGGGGGGGTTCAAACCCCCCCGAAATTTTCAGTTTTGCTTGCGTATATATGCACACACACATACAAACGCACGCACGAACATACATAAAGTATGGTTGTACCCCCCCCCCCCCCGAAAAAAATTTCTGGCTACGCTACTGCTCGGTATCGTCACCAGAAGCCAGGTGTGATTGCTTGCCTGCGGGCTCCACCCACCTCGCGGCGGTCATGCAGGGCATTGTTACACTGCTCAAGTGCCTTGAAAACGCCACCGCCTCCTTCACAGCAGCCTTGGCACGCATCGCCTTGCCTTCGCTATCTGTCGCCGAAATTCCCGAATTGCGGGGCGAGGAACAAGAAGCAGCTGTTTGGCTGCAAAGGATCAATTTGTTGGCCCGTCGGCACGCTTGGCCTGACGACGTAACAGTATCGATTGCCTAAAGCCGAATGCGCGATTCCGCCAAGACATGGCATGAGTACGATGGCCATAAGTACGATTCCTGGACCGAATGAAGTACAGCCTTCGTCACTGCCTTCGGCCCGTTTCCCTCAGCGTACGACGACCACTTCGAGCTCATGCGATCGCGTCGGCAGGCATCCTCTGAAGACGTTCCTCAAAACGTCTACGACAAGCTCAAGCTCCTCGAAGGCTGTGGCATTAAATGGATCTCTCCAGCTGCCCGCCAGTACGTTGTTGATGGGTTAGTCGACTTTACTCATGCTGCCATCCTGTCTTCACAGTTACATGAAGCGTCACCACAGGTTTTCGCTCGTAAGGCAGCTGAATTGCAGCAGAATACTCGCCGTCGCATGAGTTTCGACACCGTACTGGCCGAACGCTCACAGCGCTCTTCAACACCACGAGGATGCTTTCCTTGCGGCCGTATAGGCCACAACGCTAAGGAGTGCCTTAAATCTTCCCCGACACGAATGCATTACCAGGCCTGTCGCATTCCTCGTTTATCAGTTCACGTCGAGGGAATCGGCGACTTGTCTGCACTGATTGATACTGGTGCGGACCGGATGGAACTACACCAACGTCACGCTCAGACACTATCCGCCTGTGGACGCAACCTCCACTCCTCGGACTTGGGGGGAAGTGCTATGCCAGTGGGTATGCTCGACATTTCCGTCCAGACATCAGCAGGGACTAAAGTTCTGCCAGCTGTTCCTATTTTTGAAGACCTTCCCGCCGACATGATTCTGGGAGCGGATTTCTTGCTGTCCGACGACATTCAGCTCACCATAGATCGCGATCACGTGGAGCTCCGGGCTTCATCAACTGGGACTACTGCCCCGACCCTGGCGCCACCGACAGGTGAGCAGTCTAGTTCGCCTACCCTACCTTCTATACTGGCTCGTCACCAAGCAGTCTTCGCTGACAATACCCCTTTCAGACACAGCGTCCACATATGTGGACGCGACTTGTTTTTGCCAGTTCCGCGGACTAGTGGGAAAGAAAGGGCAAGATACATTTCGCATAGGATCAATTGAACCTTCTACATAGTCAACGTGTCTTGACTTGACCCCAATGTGCTGCATATGACTGCAGGCGATCACTTTGGTGGAGGTACTACGATGATTGACGGGCCAGTGGACGTGCCGCGTTCCAGAACCAACTTCTTAAGTATTATTTTTCATTGCTCAAAATGAACAGAGCGAAAAAAGAACTGCGTGTGCATTTTGAGCCTAAGCTTAGCTTCTTTTTATGTAAAAATTGTACGGGAGTGGTTGCAGAATAATTAAATATTTAATTATACGCTAATTAAGATTAATTAGCAAAGCTAGCAAAAAACAACATACTTCTTCATTTTCTTTCTTGGAATGTAATAACGAGTGCCTTAGAATTATGTTGTGCGAAGTTTAGACATTTCCGGACAGTACATCATAATGCGTGTCTGAAGGGGATACAGCAGAACTCCCGGGCACCAATTTGCTTCAACATCACATACCAACGAGTGAGCACTCTACAATATGCGTGCCACTGCGAAGATACGCCGAACGAGAGCGTGCAGTGATAGCAGAACAAGTAGACGAAATGCTTGCCGCGGGCATTATTAGGCCTTCATCTAGCCCGTGGGCAGCGCCCGTCGTTCTTGTTAAAAAGAAAAACGAATCGCGTTTTTGCGTGGATTACAGACAGCTTAACAAGTGTACAACGCCTGACTCGTACCCCTTACCCCGCATCGACGACGCTGTTGATACAGTACGCCACTGCAAGTTCTTTTCGTCGCTTGATTTACGCGCAGGCTACTGGCAAATCAACGTCGCGGAGGAAGATAAATGGAAGACAGCTTTTCGCACTCCTTCGGGATTGTATGAATTCAACCGCATGCCGTGTGGACTTCGAGCTGCTCCTAGTACCTTTCAGCGTGCGATGAACTCGGTACTAGGACCTTTGAAGAATCAAGCCTGTGTGGTATACCTGGACGACATTCTGGTCGTTGGCAGGACAGAGGAAGAACATCTTCGCAATTTGGACGAAGTAATGCACAGGCTGTATGAGGCGGGGTTTCGTTTAAACCGTGAGAAGTGCCAATTCGGCCTGTCCAAGAGTTCATACATTGGGCATACTATATCCCCTATCGGCATTCAGCCGCTCCCGGAGCGCATTGCTGCTGTGTCGGAGTATCCAACACCAACTTGCTTGAAACAGGTTCAGTCATTTATGGGTATGGCCTCGTATTTGCTAAGGTTTATTCCGAATTTCGCCTCGATCGCAGCTCCCTTGAGCGATCTTCGTAAAAAGGACACGCGGTTTGAATGGGGCGCCTTGCAAGAGAATGCTTTTCGAACGATAAAGGAAAAGCTCACATGCTGCCCAATACTAAGTCACTTCAAGGATGACTGGACCACTGAAGTGCACACCGACGCCAGCCAAGTTGGTTTAGGGGCAGTGCTAGTGCAGCGAGACCCGGATGGCATAGAACATGTTGTCGCTTATGCCAGCCGGAAACTTTCAGACTCCGAGCGCCACTACCACTCCAATGAGCTGGAATGCCTTGCATTGGTATGGAGTGTCGATGATAAATTCCGGCATTATCTTTACGGGCGCAAATTTACGGTGGTGACTGATAATGCTGCAATAGCATGGATGTTTTCCAAGCAGCAACTAAAGCACAAGTTTGCCCGCTGGATAATCACGCTACAGGAATACGATTTTGACGTGCGCCATCGTGCCGGAGGTCTAAATAACGTCGCCGATGCCCTCTCACGGAACCCTCTTGACTGCGAACAGCAAACCATGGAAAAACACATATTTTTCAACCAGCTCGACTTTTCCAAAGCCCAACAGGAGGACAAAGACTTGGCATCAATTACTGCCTCTATCACTGCCACAGGCAAAAACTCGATGTTTGTGATGCGCAACGCCGCGTTGTACCGGCGTCACTGGCAAGTGGATCGATCCGAAGAGCGCTACCTCCTGGTGGTTCCTAAATCTTTCCGGCCATGTGTGGATGCGAAGCAGCGGGGAGATAATCAGCTTGAGCGGGAGGAACGTCGCCGCTCTCATTTCACGGCAGCGGTCCCGGCGCTCATCGCGGCGCTGCACAGGAGAAAGAATGAGGCGCGCGCGCTCCTTTATTTTCATACCACGGAACTACCGTGGCACCCCCCAGCGGAGTATGCAGCTGTCACACCACCTGTCGTGCGCGCCCCTCCGTAGAGGATTCCTAGAGGACAAGACGGGGGGGACCGTAGGAGAGGAGAGAGAGGGGGGAGGGGACGTGCATGTGCTGTGGGGGGTGTGGGACGCGGGAGCCGCTCCGTAGAGTAGAGGATTCCTAGAGCAGAGAATGGGGGGTGAGCGTAGGAGAGGATAGGGGGAGGGGACGCGCATGCGCTGTAGGGGGTGTGGGACGCGGGGGGCCGCTCCGTAGAGTAGAAGATTCCTTGAGTAGAGAAAGGGGGGTGAGCGTAGGAGAGAGAGGGGGAGGGGACGCGCATGCGCTGTGGTGGTGTGGGACGCGGAAGGAGGGACGGACTAAGCCCCCCTCCAAACACATGCAAGCAAGATCAAGGAATGGGGTCAACCTGGGCGACAGACACCACCTGCCTAGCCATTGCTAAGCAGCCTCTCTGTGCTCTCGGCCATGACTCTGATGACTGTGATAGTAGTTGATGGCCTTCATATTACTACAGTGTTCTGGTTCGCATAATGGGTGCTTCCCTACTTCATGAAAGTGGCCGGACGCGGGACGGCGGACGGGGGACGCGGGAGGGACGGACAGAGCCCCGAGCATAAGATGCTTCGCATCTAAAAAAAACAATTTAATAACAGCAATACAGCTTTAAAATATTACGGCGAAAAGGCAATACACCAAACTAACTTGCCAACAGATTCCGCGCACCACTTCCGCGGCTAACCCCGACCCCGGCGGACCACACGCCGTACACACGCGCACACCTCAGGACAGTTCGTCTGCTAATCCCCCCCGGGCCCTTCACTGTGCTGGCTTATGAAGCATTCGCACATTAATACACATGCGCAGTAGCGCCCGTAGCTGCTTATCACCGCCGCTCTGGGTGAGTGCGAGGGTTGATATTCGACATCCTCACAACCTTCAAGGCGAAATCCTGGCCGTCCAGCGCCCGCGACAGGGCCGTTAGGCTCTACCTGCCGTTCCACACGTTGTAGTAGCCTGGTGGCGGGGGCAACGACAGGGTCTGCATTGGACCCTAATGAAGTTGTACTCTCTCTCACGTGACTCGTGTTACGTGATTTTACGTCAGGCGCCTAAGTTATGCGAACTTGGGAGGGACATGTCGCGTGACTAGTGTTACGTCACTTAACGTGACGTGAACGGTGTGACGCGATTTCGGTAGGAACATGTAACGGGACTAGTCTGACGTCATTCTACGTCACGTTACTAGAGTTACGTGATTTTAACGGGAACATGTGACTTGACTAGGGCTACGTGATATCTTTCTGTCTCTTTCAGTCTTGCTCTTTGTTTTTCCAAGTTTTTGCATGTTTCTTTCAATCTCTTTATCTCTATGTGTAATACTTTCTAGTTTTTTCTCTGTCCTTCTAGACATAGACCATCCAGCACCTGTTGCACGGACTGAGTGTATGGGGACTTGAGCTTGCCGACGAACTTGCGAAGTGTGTCTAACCCCCCGTATTCATAAACGCTCCTTGACTTGAACTTGACTTGCCACCGCCTCAAGGCAGCGTTTGTGCTACCTTGGCACCGCCTAAAAACAGTGCGTTCGAAACGCGTTTGTGCTGCATTGAAGGCGGCGGCAAGTCAAGTTCAAGTCAAGGAGCGTTTCTGAATACGGGGGTAAGCCTTCAGTAGGCACCATCGCTCGTCTACCTCCAGTACAACGTGATTCGCCCGAGATCCTGCGCTCAGTATTATGGAACGCAGCAGTGTTTTTTGTATACTCTTCTTTCTATCTCCCTCTCTTTTAATCCCTCATTCTCCTCCCCCCAGTGTAGATAGCAAACCGGACGCGCGCCTGGTTGACCTTCCTGTCTTTCCTTCCTTTACCTCTTCCTTCCTTCCTTCCTTCCTTCCTTCCTTCGTCTGTCCTATCTCTTATGGCTTTCTTCCATTTCTTTCTCACTATTTCTCTGTTTCTTTCTAAATCTTCCTTTTTCTCTCTCCCTTTCCCTACTCGTTCTGTCGCGCATCAGAGTTATCGCATCCCACGCCGGACAAAATGGCGCACGTATTGTGGGAATGAAGAAGAAGATCAAGATGAGGACGAAGAGGATGAAGACCGTACGTGCCACTTCGTGATGGTGATTTCTGCACGCACTACCCCGCGCAACCAAACGCTTAAACAGCTCCGCTGTTTACCATGCGGGAAAGAGACAAAGAGGCAACATTATTGAACGAAATGATTCGATTACGCACATCCCGAGGTCCCCGCAACGACTCCACTGGGCTATACGTTAATGAGTTCATAGAGGTCCATGACATGGGCCACACAGTCAGTGGCGACCTTCTACGTGGCCGGTTCTGTTGAGTGCAGGGTCTCCCATTCCTTTCCAGTGGCCAGCGGCTCCGGGCTCTATATGCGAGTGGTGCGCCGAGCATTCAGTGAGAATATGGGTTACGGTAGGATTGGGGCTGGTGGACAGGCCCGCAGCCATAGGGTGGTAGGGGGCTAGGCCCCCCCCCCCCGAAATTCGGATTAAGGGGGTGTTTTACCGAGAATAAATACTGAAAATAGGTGTTTTTCCGAGGTTTTCAGCAGGTGCCCCCCCTGCTGAAATCACACTTTATGTAGCTGTACAACACTGCTAAGTTCGGGATGGGAAATTCATAACCAGAAGGTGGGTGCTGGAGCCGCCAGGATAGAAATCTTAAATGCCGTCATGTCACGGACGCCTTTATCCAGGGCGATTGGCTCCATGTTCAAATCCACTAACTCGTTTATTTAATGCGTCCACTTGGAGAAGCTTGGTTCATTCGTCACCTTGGCGATATGCCCATTTCCATGGGAACTCAGATAAGTGAATAATCATGATGTAGCGCAAAAAGACAATACGGACACAGAGAACCACACAAGCACAGGCCCTAAGTGATAAGTCAGATAAGTGAGTAAGTCAGTCAAAGAACTCAGATAAACAAGCTCTTTCACACACGGACATAAAAGGTTGGCAACTGTGTTGCGTCACCCAAAGTCTGGCCACAATCGAAATTAAAACGAGAGTACTACAACTGAGCAATCCTAATTTATTAAACGACGTCGAAAAGCCATGTGGGAAGATACCACCCAGAAAAACAAGAACTGTTCACACCTCTTTCACACACAGATATAAAAGTTTGGCAGCCGTGTTGCGTAACTTAAGTCTGCCCACAACCAAAATTAGAAGGAGATTACAACCGAGCAATCATAATTTCATAAATGAAACCTACAAACCATGTCGGAAGCTACCAATCAGATAAACAAGTGTTCATAGCTCTTTCACACGTGGACACAAAAGTTTGGCAACCATGTTGCGTAAGCAAATGTCTGCCCACAATCGAAATTAGAACGAGAGTACTACCACCGAGCAATCCTAATTTAATAAACGACGTCGAAAAGACATGTGGGAAGATGCCACTTAGAAAAAAAGAATTGTCCATACCTCTTTCACACACAGACATAAAAGTTTGGCAACCGTGTTGCGTAACTTAAAGTCTGCCCACAACCAAAATTAGAACGAGAGTACAACCGAGCAATCATAATTTCATAAATGAAACCGACAAACCATGTCGGAAGATACCCATCAGATGTCCATCGCTCTTTCGCACGTGGACATAAAAGTTTGGCAGCCATGTTGCGTAACCAGAATTGTGCCCAAAATCGAAATTAAAACGACAGTACTACCATCGAGCAATCCCTATTTAATAAACAACGTCGAAAAGCCGTGTGGGAAGATACCACTGAGAAAAACAAGACTTGTTCATATCTCTTTCACCCACAGACATAAAAGTTTGGCAACCGTTTTGCGTAACTTGAAGTCTGGCCACAACCAAAATTAGAACGAGAGATAAACCGAGCAATGATAATTTCAAAAATGATGTCGAACAACCATGTCGGAAGATATCAATCAGATAAACAAGTGTTCATAGCTCTTTGACACATGGACATAAAAGTTTGAAAACCATGTTGCTTAACTATAATTCTGCCCACAATCGAAATTAAAATGAGAGTACTACCACCGAGCAATCCTAATTTAATAAACCAAGTCGAAAAGCCATGTGGGAAGATACCAGTGAGAAAAAAAGAATAGTTCATACCTCTTTCACACACAGATATAAAAGTTTGGCAACCATGTTGCGTAACTTAAAGTCTGCCCACAACCAAAATTAGAACTACAGTACAACCGAGCAATCATAATTTCATAAATGAAACCGACAAACCATGTCGGAAGATACCAATCAGATAAATAAGTGTCGATCGCTCTTTCACACGTGGACATAAAAGTTTGGCAACCGTGTTGCGTAACTAAAAGTCTAACCCACAATCAAGACTAGAACGAGAGTACAAGCGAGCAATGATAATTTCATAAATGACGTCGCTAAACCATGTCTGACGATACCACTCAGACAAACAAGTGTTCGTAGCTCTTTCACACGTGAACATAAAAGTTTGGCAACCGTGTTGCGTAACTTAAAGTCTGCCCACAATCAAAATTAGAAAGAGAGTACAACCGAGCAATCATAATTTCATAAATGAAATCGACAAACCATGTCGGAAGATACCACTCAGATAAACAAGTGTTCATAGCTTTTTCACACGTGGACATAAAAGTTTGGGAACCGTGTAGCGTAACTAAATGTCTGCCCACAATCAAGGTGAGGTTGAGAGAAGAACTGTAAAATCATAATTTAATAAACGTCATGGATGTTACATCTCACATGAGCAAGAAGTGTTCACTGCTTCTTCATGCATTGCCATAAAAGGTTTGGCAACTATGGTGTGTGAACAAAAGTCTTGAAAATCCAAAAGTAGATACAGGAAACTACCAAGCAATCGCAATTTATTAAAGGTCGTCAAAAAACCCTCAGAGAAAATATTGTTCAGAAGAAAACATGGAAGTTTGCAACCGTGCTGCGTAACCAAAAGTCTGCCCACAATCAAAATGACATATATACTACAACCCAGCAATCATATTTTAGTAAACGACGTCGAAAAATGATAAGGTAAGATACCACTCAGATAAACAGGCAGTGTTCATAGCTCTTTCGCACGAGGACATAAAACGTTTGGCAGCAGTGCTGCGTAACCAAACGTCCGCCCATAATCAAAGTCAGATTGAGAAAAAAACGATGAAATCATAATTTAATCAACGTCGTCGAGAAACCCTGTGAGATGTTACCACTCATATGAACAAGAAGTGTTCATAGCTGCCAACAATCAAAACTAGATACAGGTGACACCACGCAATCGCAATTTATTAAACACCGTCCAAAACCCTGTTGTAAAAGCCGCCATGGGGCAAGACTTCCGCTATATCTCTGTGGGCATCGTTCACACTAAATTCTGGACCAATAGTCGTCGTAGACGGCAAAACAAGCTCATAATTAACTGGTATGGCGTGTGAGGAAAACACTATCTTTTCTTCGCGGCAAGCGAATATTCTATCGCGCCCCTTGTAAAATGGTGGAGCCACGGTTTGCATTTTCGAGCCATAATTTCCATTCCAAGTTTGCTACGAGAATACTACCAGCTAAATGTACCTGCATTTCTCCCTCCATGGTAATATGACTCCAACAAGTAATCTCCAGACTACGCTGATAGTGGGATTTCAGCCCTCGAAGATGGACTTCCGGTGCGCATATTCATTCAAAGAGCAGCCTTCGAGATTTGTTTCACGAAAGATTTGGTCACTGGGGTGCAGCAGAATTTTCTTTTTCTGAAACTTTTCCCGTGTACATTAGTGAAATTACTCTCGTCACCTTGTGGTTTGTTGGTATGATGCTTCAAGCTTTTGTTTCTCCCTCCAGCGGCTGATATCCACAGCACTGACCTTCGCGAATTTTAAGCGCTAGAATAGTTTCCGGCGCATGTACTTCTTAGAAGCGCAGCCTTCGAGATCCGCTCTGCTCTTTCGTGAGAACCGTTATTGGCATGCGGAACAATTTTGTGTCGTGAAACTTTCTTGAGACGGCGCCTTCCAGACCAAAATTTGCAGTTGGTTGGTCAAGCGCCACTTAAACCAGATTTTTTTAACAACAAATGGAGAAGTGTTGTGCACATGCGTCCAGAGCCTCTGTGTGTCAAACATTATCATCATCCTCTCTTATTGCCACGTCGTCTCGACGCATCTGGCTGCTGAGTGTAGAGGTATCGCTTCGAACATCGCTACAGTTTTTCCTCCGCTCTTAGAGACTATGGCTACATCCACCTACAGCGAACTTGGTCTGGTCCAATGCCCCTACAACCCACATCACAAGGTAAAGCTGTCTCGGATAGACATTCACATATCGAAGTGCAGAAGACAATTCGGCCGCCCCTGTCTGAGGCCTTGCTTGTTCAATCCTGATCATCTCGCACCGTCCAAGATGAGCGAGTACCTCAAGCACCTGGAAACATGCCCCGACCGGTCGACAACCTTATGGGTGGAAAAGAAACGGGAGGACCTAGAGAGGCAGTATGTGGTCCCAGTCACTGATGCTTCGACGCCGGTATTTCCTGAGCCCGAAGAACTCTGGGAAGTGGAACCCACTACAACACCCAAACCACGCGAGCCACCTGTACCTCCAGTGTTTAGACAAGTGCGTGGCTTGAGTTCTGCGGAGCGGCGCGTTTATTACCACTCGCTTTTTGTTAATCAAGTGGATTACAGGCCTCCAAAGCAGCCAAACGAAAACGTCAACTCTCCATGCTCCAACCAGTCAAACCATGCCCAGGCCGAAGCCACAATGCCTCGAGGCGCCGAGGCTGCGTCTCCCAAAACGCTTCTCCACAGTGGTGACTGGCCCTGTTGCGCCCAGGCATGTCAAGACAAAACTGGCCACTCTCAGACACGCAAAACTTGGGCCCAGGTGGTTGCCCAAACCGCAGACAGACAGCCCCCTTAGCACTGAGGCCCCACATCTCTGTAATTCAAAGGCCAGCCAGACCTGCAGCACTGAGCCCAGCGAGACCCGCGGCATCCAGTCCAGCCACACTCGCGGCACGCAGGCCAAACGGCCCCACTGTACCCAGCCCAACCAGACCCGCGGGCTTCAGGACACGCAGACCCGCGGCACCAAGCCCCCGCCAGAAACGCGGCACGCAGGCCAAACAGCCCCAATGTGCCCAGCCCAGCCAGACCCTCGGCACCCAACCCAGCCAGACCTGCGGCACACGTGCCAGAAAGCCCCGTGAAGCGCAGGCACAGGCTGGCCATCAGCGGGCCGTCCATGCTGCCAAAGGAAGCCAGCGCCTTGGTGTCCAGGCATCTTCGATTCCTGAACGAACCTGGGCTGACCTGTTCCAATAAAATAATTTAGCGATATATCTTATCGATATTGTGTGCAAGGCTCTCACTTTTGCCCTAGCAAGCCCCTGTCTTCCCAGATAACATAACCACTTGCTCGCATGTATGTATGTATGTATGTATGTATGTATGTATGTATGTATGTATGTATGTATGTATGTATGTATGTATGTATGTATGTATGCGTTTAAGTGGGTGGGTTGGGGTGCATCTGCATAAGTAATACCAGTACGCCGTCAAGTTCAAAAAGCGTACGACGATCCCCTGAGGTCTGCCTCGCCCTCTTTGTCGTGGAGTGCCTGCTCCTAAATAAAGATCGAATAAGCGCATTTGCACTGGGTACTTCATAGTCAACTACAACGATGCATGTTAAACTTTAAGCCATAGATCTGGTCTAACCTAATTTACTTATGGAACAAAATGTGTCTCTGGACATTTAGATATCCAGTTGGCAGCGTCGGTTGTGCAACATTGCTGAAAGTTACTAATTTCCTTCCCTAATGAATACTGATAGAGAACATATGTACCACTTGTTGAGATCAAACGACTCTTTCAAAGATGAGCGACGTAACCCTGTGTTCCGCCTTCACAGCAGTACGTCTTTTAACAGGGAAGCTGTTTAAGCTAGCCGTGATGTTTCCGACGCTATCTCGAAAAAACCTCGATGCGCCGTTGTCCATTAACCGCTCGCCTCGCACAGCTGGTGTGACGTCATGTCAAGCCGCGTGTGCACCGGGAGAGCAGCTCCGCGCCGAAGCCCTCGTGCCAAGCCGAACATCGCTAAGCGCCCATTGTAGTGACGTCATGTTGAGCCGCGTATGCACGGGGCAACAACTGCGCAGCAACCGCGCCCGCGCTAAGTAAAAAAAAAACGCGCCGTGTCGAGATAGTTGCTACCATCGGTCGCTATAAGAAGGTACGTACTCGAGAGGAGGAGGCAGCATTTCGAGAGAAGTCTGACTCGCTGATACGCGAGAGAGACAACGGCAAAGACAAGCCGATCCCAAATACACAGCCACAGCTCTCGAGAGCGAGAGGCGTCGACGATTTTATGATCCCGAATATGCAAGCCGTGTACGAGAACTTGATCACTGTGTATAAATGGATGCGGCGCCAAGACACCCAGTCATCCGGGAAGCCAAGTACGAGCGACGCCGAGCCCGTGCTTCGTTGAGGGGAGGGGGTTCCAATGCTCGCTTCGAACCTGAGTTTCTCTCCCTGGAGTTTGGTCATTCATGTCGAGTGGATGATCGGCTATGGTTACACTCGAATCTGCGCTCAACTCATTGAAGTCATTCGAGAAATCTCAACAAGGCATGCTTCTGCTACGGGAGCTCCTCCCTGATTCTGCAGAGCTGGGCGAGATATGAATGTGTCCAACTTGGCGTGAGTCGGTTCTTCGAGGGAAGGTGCCGCAGTTCAACCACGATATACTATAGGAAATCGTGAGATCAACCAGCTCGCCGTGCTTTAGCCTTACGCAACCTAGCGGAATCTGCGTGTTTTTAGATGCGAAGTATCTTATGCTCGGGACTGTGTCCGTCCCTCCCTGCGTCCCCCCGACCCGCGTCTGGTCACTTTCATGAAGTAGGGAAGCACCCACTATGCGAACCAGAACACTGTAGTACAATAAGGCCGTCAACCACCACCACAGTTACCAGAGTCATAGACGAGAGCACAGAGTGGCTGCTTAGCAATGGCTAGGCATGTGGTGGGTGCAAGCAAAGAATAACAAGCACTACCGGTGGTGTCTGTCGCCCACGTTGACTCCATTCCTTGATCATGCGTGCATGTGCTTCCGGAGGCTTTGTCCGTCCCTCCTTCCAGCGTCCCACACCCTCTCTCTCTCCTCTCCTACGCTCCCCCCCTTTCTCTCCTCTAGGGATCCTCTACTCTACGGAGCGGCGCCCGCGTCCCATTGACTCCATTCCTTGATCGTGCTTGCATGTGCTTGCGGGGGGCTTTGTCCGTCCCTCCTTCCCGCGTCCCACACCCCCCAGAGCGCATGCGCGTCCCCTCCCCCCCTATCTCTTCTCTCCTACGCTCCCCCCCTTTCTCTCCTCCAGAAATCCTCTACTGTACGGAGCGGCGCCCGCGTCCCACTCTCACAGCGCATGCGCGTCCGGTACCCCTCTATCTCCTCTCCTACGCCCCCCCTCCGTTATCTCCTCTAGCAATCCTCTATCCTACGAAGCGGCGCGCACGACAGGTGGTGCGACAGCTGCATACTCCGCTGGGGGGCGTCACGGTAGTTCCGCGATATGAAAATGACGCAGCGAGCGCGCCTCATTCTCTCTGCGACGTCCGTTCGAGTCGGTCCGCCTCAAAAAAGAAAAAATTCCCCATCTCCCGCTAAAGGGAACCATGTGTGGATGCGAAGCAGCGGTGAGATAATTAGCTTGAGCGGGAGGAACGTCGCCGCTCTCGTTTCACGGCAGCAGTCCGGGCGCTCATCGCGGCGCTGCACAGGAGTGAGAATGAGGCGCGCGCGCTCCGTCATTTTCATACCGCGTCATTTTCATACCGTGGCGCCCCCCAGCGGAGTATGCAGCTGTCGCACCACCTGTCGTGCGCACCGCTCCGTAGAGGATTCCCAGAGGAGAGAACGGGGGGGACCGTAGGAGAGGAGAGAGAGGGGGGAGGGGACGTTCATGCGCTGTGGGGGGTGTGGTACTAGAGGAGAGAGGGGGGAGAGGACGCGCATGCGCTGTGGGGATGTGGGACGCCGGAGCCGCTCCGTATAGTAGAGGATTCCTAGAGGAGAGAGGGGGGAGAGGACGCGCATGCGCTGTGGGGGGTGCGGGAAGCGGGCGCCGCTCCGTAGAGTAGAGGATTCCTAGAGGAGAGAAAGGAGGTGAGCGTAGGAGAGGACAGAGAGAGGAGGAGGGGACCCGCATGCGCTGTGGTGGTGTGGGACGCGGGGCGGACTAAGCCCCCCTCCAAACACATGCAAGCAAGATCAAGGAATGGGGTCAACATGGGCGACAGACACCACCTGCCTAGCCATTGCTAAGCAGCCTCTCTGTGCTCTCGGCCATGACTCTGATGACTGTGGTAGTGGTTGACGGCCTTCATATTACTACAGTGTTCTGGTTCACATAATGGGTGCTTCCCTACTTCATGAATGTGGCTGGACGCGGGAGGGACGGATGTTTGTTTGTTACCGTGAAAAATAGCTAAACCCACCACGGGGGATACGCCATGAATCGTTAGGCAGTAGAATTTGTGAAAAATAAATACTAAAAATATAATTTGTAGCCAAGCGATAATATCAGTGGTGTTTACGGTTTCGTTAGTTGATGTTAGAGAATAAAAAACAGAGTTAAAAAAAGAACTAAATAAGGAGAGATAAAAGTAAATCAAGAAATAAAATTATGAATATGTACTTTTAACATTACCCGACACTGCCTGTACCGCTAGGGCAGGCCGCTACGTTAGCACACATGCTTTGGGAGTGCGGGTCGCTCCGGCCGGTTCACAACAAGGCCGAGTACGATGGGCTTCTACGCCACCCACACCTTGCAGGGTTCGGTGTCTACTCCAAGAAAAGGGCCGCTCATCGACGTCCGGATAACTCAAAAAACAATTTATTAGTAAGAAGACATGTAACTTACGGCGAAAAGGCAATACACCAAACAAACTTAACACATTCGGTGCACCACTTCCGCGGCTAACCCTCACCCCAGCGGATCACACGCCCCCCGGGCCGTTCACTGTGCTGGCTTATGAAGCATTCGCACATGAATACACATGCGCAGTGGCGCCTGTAGATGCTTATCACCGCCGCTGTGGTTGAGTGCGAGGGTTGATATCCGAGATCCCCACAACCTTCAAGGCCAAATCCTGGCCGTCCAGTGCGCCCGCGACAGGGCCGTTAGGCTCGACCTGCCGTTCCCCACGTGGAAGTAGCCTGGTGGCGGGGGGGCAACCACAGCGTCTGCATTGGACTCTAATGAAGTTGTACTCTCCCTCTCTCTCTCTCTCTCTCTCTCACATGACTCGTGTTACGTGATTTTACGTCAGGGGCCTAAGTTATGCGAGTTTGGCAGGGACATGTCGCGTGACTAGTGTTAGGTGACTTAACGTGACGCGAACGGTGTTACACGATTTTGGAAAGAACCTGTCACGGGACTAGTCTTAAGTAATGTGACTTGACTATTGCTAGGTGATATTGCCACGCGCGTTTCTTATTTTCATGTTTGTTGTACTCGGTTTTCGCCCACAAAGACTGTCCGCATGCTCAGCGCAAACCGCGGCTCATTGTTCTAGAAGCTTCACGATTATTGTAGATCGTTGTGATAAGATTGCGCGCAAGACGCGAACACTCGAGCTTACTTGAGAGCTTGCGCGACGACCAGTGATAAGGCTAGAATGTTCGACGCGTGATGTATAAAAGCCGGTGCGTTCCAGCGATGATGAGTTGATCGACGGCCGACGATCGGTTAACCACTATCAGTGCCAGTCTGTATTGCTGTAATCTGACTTTCCGTTTACCGGCCACAAGTTCGGCCAAATAAACAGTTTCATTTTGGGCCTACCGACTGCTGCTTTCGTCCACGTCACGACCACGTGACATCTGGTGGAGGTGCTGCTTCGTCCATGCTGCGGACACCCTCGCGAGGCGCTGACCCAGGCCCGAGCTGCAAAGAAGACGACGCAAAGGATAACCCTGTTCGTCGCACCAGCCGCAGGCAGCAGGGAATACAGCCAGAGCACGGGCTCCTGCCGGAAAACAACAGGCCAACCAAGAACTTCACTTCAACTGCAGGCACGATGACCACCCCTGTGCCGCCTACACCAATCGTGTTCTGGCAGCCCAAAGAGCCGCCAACGTTCCGCGGATCATCAGTTGAAGATCCGGAAAGCTGGTTAGAAGCGTACGACCGGGTCGCCCCCTTCAACCACTGGAGCAACAACGACAAGCTTCGGTATGCCTATTTCGCCTTACAATACGCCGCTCGGACTTGGTACGAGAATCAAGAGCGAAACCTCACATCGTGGGACATTTTTCGCACTAAGTTCCTCGCCACATTTACAAGTGTTGTCCGCAAGGGAAGGCTGAAGCTCTCCTCGAAACCAGCCGCAGGCAGAGGGGCCTCGAGCCAGAGTACGGGCTTCTTACCGAACACACCAAGCACTCCAAGCCAGCGACCTCAACCGCAGGCACGATCACAACCCCTGCGCCGCCTACACCGATCGTGATCCGGCAGCCTAAAGAACCACCAAAATTCCGCGGATCATCAGTCGAAGATCCAGAAAGCTGGCTGGAAGCATACGACCGCATGGCCGCTTTCAACCACTGGGACAACGACGACAAGCTAAGATATGCCTATTTCGCTTTGGAGGACGCCGCTCGGACCTGGTTCGAGAACCAAGAGCGAAGCCTGACCACGTGGGACGTTTTTCGCACCAGGTTCCTCGCCACGTTCACAAGCGTCGTCCGCAAGGAGAGGGCAGAAGCTCTACTGGAAACACGTGTCCAGCTGCCAAATGAAAACGTGGCGCTCTTCACGGAGCAGATGACAAGACTGTTCCGCCACGCAGACCCTGAAATGCCCGAAGACAAGAAAGTGCGCCTCCTCATTCGAGGAGCTAAGCAGGAACTCTTCGCGGGACTGATACGGAACCCACCGAACAGCGTCCAAGAATTTGTCTCGGAAGCGACGACTATCGAGAAGACCCTTGACATGCGCAACCGGCAGTACAATCGTCGTTCGACTCCACATTTCGCCGACATCCAAGGGCTCTGCTCCGCCGACTTGCGTGAAACCAACCAATCGATCGTGAGGGAGGAACTGCGCAAGCTGTTACCCTCGCCACAACCTCAAGTGGACTCGATCACCGACATCATTCGTGATAAAGTCCAGCAAGCGTTGGGAGTTCCCGAACCACCGCAGCCACATCCGGAGGCTATGACCTACGCTGCTGCAGTCCGCCCTCCTGTTCCCTCTCCGCGACAACATCAAGTCACCGCGTCACCGCAGTTCCATCGCCAGGCGCCACCGCTGCCGCCACCACCACCACCGACGCCCTACCATCCTCCTGTCGGCCAGCGCTACGGACCAAGGAAAACCGACGTCTGGCGCGCTCCTGACAACGGCGCGCTCTGCTACCATTGCGGGGAGGCCGGCCACACCTACCGCCGCTGCCAGCACTGACAGATGGGGCTGCGCGGTTTCGCCGTCAACGCGCCGTGTCCGCAGCGGGGTGAACGACCTCGCGACATCACCGACTACATTACCGGAACACAGTGGCAACAACGGCGACCATCCCGTTCACCATCGCCCGGCCGCTACATGTCGCCGCACCGCCGGCAATACACTGGCCCAACCCGGGGCCGGTCGTCTAGCCCGCATCCGGAAAACTAGGGGCAGCAACCGTTGGAGGTGCGGTTGCTGTACGACGAACTAACGAAGACCCTCCGCCGCCGACGACGACGACGGGACGAAACCTGCTGAACACGACGCGAAGCAGACAGAGCCCTGTCGACGGAAGCTCGCAGACTGAAAAGAACCTGACGACGCAGCATGGAAGCAGCGCAACAATTCGACGTAGCCGTGATCCGACGCCGCGACCTAACCGCAACGCAAGGCGACGGACTAGCGACCTCGACGTTCTCATCGACGGCCACAGCGTCACCGCTCTCGTCGACACTGCGGACGACTATTTCGTCGTCAGTGGGCCATTTGCCGCCAAGCTGAAGAAAGTAAAGACCGCTTGGAGTGGACCCGAAATCCGGACAGCTGTAGGCCACCTGATAATGCCGATTGCAGTCTGCACGGCGAGAGTCACTGTCAATAACCGGACTTATCCAGCGAGCTTTGTAATCCTACAACACTGCTCCAGGGATGTGATACTTGGAATGGACTTCCTAAGCGACCACGGAGCCGTCATCGACCTGAGGTCTGAGTCGATAACACTAACCTCAGAAAAGCAATCCTGCCCCACGCGACGCCGGGGAATCGTGCATTGAATGTGATAGAAGAGAAAGTAACCGTACCGCCGCTCTCCAGCGTCATTATTTCTGTCGGCATCGAAAAACCCGCGAACGTTGAAGGCGTCATCGAGGGCGATCAGCACCATCCTGAACCGTCAAATTTGCGTCGCAAGAGGTATAGCCGAGCTGCGTGACGGTAAAGCAAAGGTAGTGCTGACAAATTTCAGCCACGAATACAGGCACCTCAACATTGGTACGACGGTCGCCTACATCGACGAATGCGTGGCCGCCAGCAATGCTTTCGCCCTCTTCGATGCTGCCGAACCTGCTTCGATGAATCGAGGTCCCCAACCCGATTTCGACGTCAACCCGAGCCTTCCAAAGGTCAAGCAAGACCAGCTCAAAGCCCTACTCCTGCAATTCAAGGACTGCTTCTCGGCGTCGTCAAGAATTCGACAGACCCCAGTCCCGAAACATCGCATCATAACAGAAGAAAGTGCCCGACCAGTTCGACAGAGCCCGTACCGAGTTTCGACGCCCGAACGCGAGGCCGTGAAGAAACAAGTCGACGAAATGCTACACGACGACATTATTCAGCCGTCCAACAGTCCGTGGGCGTCACCCGTGGTTTTAGTGAAGAAGGACGGAACTCTACGCTTCTGCGTCGATTATCGCCGCTTAAACAAAATCACGAAGAAGGACGTGTATCCTCTCCCACGTATACACGACGCCCTGGACCGACTCCACAACGCGAAGTATTTTTCGTCGATGGACCTCAAGACCGGCTATTGGCAAATCGAAGTTGACGAGAGAGACCGAGAGAAGACTGCCTTTACAACACCGGACGGCCTCGTCGAGTTCAAGGTCATGCCGTTTGGCCTTTGCTCGGCACCTGCGACGTTCCAACGTGTTATGTACACTGTACTGGCCGGCTTGAAGTGGCAGACTTGCCTTGTGTACTTGGACGACGTCGTTGTGTTTTCCTCGAACTTCGACAAACACCTCCAGCGCCTCCAATCCGTACTTCAAGCAGTCAAGAACTCCGGGCTCACTCTGATGCCGGAAAAGTGCCGCTTCGCGTACGAGGAGCTTGTTTTTGGGTCACGTGATCAGCAAGACTGGAGTGCGCCCAGACCCGCAGAAAACAGGTGCCATCGCCACTTTCCCGCCACCCACCGACAAGAAAGCCGTGCGCCGATTTTTCGGCTTATGCGCCTACTACGGACGCTTCAAGGACTTTTCACGTATCGCCGAGCCGCTAACCCATCTCACTAAAACCGACGTGGACTTTAAGTGGGAAACGGCACAAGTAGAAGCATTTCAAGAACTCAAACGACGCCTGCAGACGCCGCCGATACTTGCGCACTTCAACGAATACGCCGACACGGAAATCCACACCGACGCAAGCAGTGTGGGGCTCGGAGCCGTCCTAGTGCAGAGGACTGACGGACTTGCAAGGGTTATCAGTTATGCTAGCCGGTCTCTATCCAAGGCAGAAGCCAACTATTCCACAACAGAAAAGGAGTGTCTTCCCATCATCTGGGCTACGTCAAAATTTCGCCCCTACCTCTACGGCAGACCTTTCAAAGTTTGAGCGACCACAACGCCCTGTGTTGGCTAGCTAACTTGAAGGAACCTTCAGGTCGTCTCGCACGGTGGAGCCTAAGACTTCAAGAATTCCACATTACTGTCGTGTGCAAGTCTGGAAGGAAACACTCCGACGCCGACTGCCTGTATCGTGCCCCCGTCGACCCACCGCCGCAGGACGACCAGGATGATGACTACTTTTTGGGAATCATAAGTGCCGACGACTTCACCGATCGACAGGGAGAAGACCCGGAACTGAGAGCCTAATGGAATACCTAGAGGGTAGGACCACCGTCGTCCCAAAAGCATCCAGGCGAGGATTGACGTCACTTTCTTTGAAAAACAACGTCCTCGTAAAGAAGAACTTCTCCCCAGCCCGAGCCAGCTACCTCATCGTTGTACCTTCAGGTCTGCGACCAGAAATTCTGCAGGCCCTGCACGACGACCCAACGGCTGGCCACCTCGGATTTTCGCGCACACTTGCCAGCACACAAGAAAAGTACTACTGGCCACGCCTTACCGCCGACGTCGCTCGTTACGTGAGGACATGCCGGGACTGCTAGCGATGTAAGACACCGCCGACAAGGCCAGCGCGACTTCTGCAGCCCATCAAGCCACCTCGCCGGCCGTTCCAGCAAATCGGCATGGATTTACTGGGGCCGTTTCCCGACGTCGGCTGACGGAAACAAGTGGATTGTCGGGGCTACCGACTACCTCACCCGCTACGCCGAAACAAGGGCCCTGCCGAAAGGCAGCGCCGCCGAGGTAGCAAAGTTCTTCGCCGAGAGCATCGTCCTGCGTCATGGCGCCCCGGAGGTCCTCATTACCGACAGAGGCACGGCATTTACAGCGGAGTTAACTCAGGCGACCTTGAGGTACAGCCACACAAGCCACCGCCGGACCACCGCATACCACCCACAGACCAATGGTCTCACCGAGCGTCTAAACAAGACCATCGCGGACATGCTGGCCATGTACGTCGACGTCGAGCACAAGACGTGGGATGCAATCCTCCCGTACGTGACCTTCGCCTACAACACGGCCGTGCAGGAGACGAATCAGATGACGCCATACAAGTTGGTCTACGGAAGGAACCCGGCAACGACGCTCGACGCCATTCTGCCCAACGTCGTTGACGAAAAAAACCTCGACGTCACCGGCTACCTTCAGCGCGCTGACGAAGCCCGACAGCTCGCCCGGCTGCGCCTCAAGAATCAGCAGACGACTGACAGCCGCCGCTACAATATTCGACGACGCTTCGTGGAATACCAGCCCGGCGACCGCGTCTGGGTGTGGACGCCGATACGCCGACGTGGACTCAGTGCAAAACTTCTTCGGCGATACTTCGGACCATGCAAGGTGCTTCGACGTCTCAGTGCTCTGGACTACGAGGTCGTCCCGAACGGCATTACGAACTCTCAGCATCGCCGTGCGCGACCTCAAGTCGTCCATGTCGTGCGCCTCAAGCCGTATTACGCGCGTTAGCGAACCTGAGGACTGGACTTATTGCTTTATTATTGTACTTTCTTTCTTTATTGTTGTGATTTCTTGTTGCATGTATTTTCCCCCGCGTTCTTTTTAAGCATCGGGACGATGCTTTTTCAAAGGGGGGGCATTGCCACACGCGTTTCTTATTTTCATGTTTGTTGTACTCGGTTTTCACCCACAAAGACTGTTCGCATGCTCAGCGCAAACCGCGGCTCATTGTTCTAGAAGCTTCACGATTATTGTAGATCGTTGTGTTAAGATTGCGCGCAAGACGCGAACAATCAAGCGTATTCCAGAGCATGCGCGACGACCAGTGATAAGACTAGAATGTTCGACGCGTGATGTATAAAAGCCGGTGCGTTCCAGCGATGATGAGTTGATCGACGGCCCACGCTGTGTTAACCGCTATCAGTGCCAGTCTGTATTGCTGTAATCTGACTTTCCGTTTACCGGCCACAAGTTCGGCCAAATAAACAGTTTCATTTTGGGCCTACCGACTGCTGCTTTCGTCCACGTCACGACCACGTGACAATATCTTTCTGTCCCTTTCAGTCTTCTCTTTGTTTTAAACGCGAAGCATTTCTTAGCGAACTTCGGCGACTTTGACTGTATCTATCTATCTATCTAGCCGCCTACGACTTTGTGCTCTCCTGGCCGTATCGTTGATGGGATTTATACCAAATCTGGTATGGCGTAACATGACTGTATGACGAACATAAATGGCTGGTCATATCATGAAAATCATGAATAACTTGTCATGAAAAGTGTGATTTACATGCCACGCTCATGGCGCGCTCGCGGCAGTTTCGTTAGCTTGATATACACCGAATTTGGGATTGAGTAACGTGACTGTATGACGAACATAAATGACAGGTGTTAATATGCAAATAATGACGTGCATGTCATGAACAACATGATTTACATGCCACGCTCATGGCGCACTCGTGGCCGTTTCGTTAGCTTGATATACACCAAATTTGGTATTGAGTGACATGACTCTATGACGAACATAAATGACCAGTGGTAATATGGAAATCATGACATGTCATGTGCGACATGACTTGCAGGCCACGCTCATAGAGCGCTCGCGTACATTTCGTTAGCTTGATATACACCAAATTTGGGATTGAGTGACGTGACTGTATGACGAACATAAATGACAAGTGATAATATGAAAATCATGACTTGTCATGTGCGACATGAATTGCATGCCACGCTCATGGCACGCTCGCGGCCGTTTCGTTAGCTTGGCCAAACTTGTTCATGGCGCACTTGTGGTAGGTTCGTTAGCTTGGTATACACCAAACTTCCGCCTTTAGTGCATGCCACGCTCATGGCGTGCTCGCGGCCGTTTCGTTAGCTTGAGATACACGAAATTTGGTATTGAGTGATATGACTGTATGACGAACATATATACAAGTGGTAATATGGAAATCATGACATGTCATGAGCGACATGACTTGCATTTGACGTTCATGACGCGCTCGCGGCCGTTTCGTTAGCTTGATATACACCAAATTTGGTATTGAGTGGCATGACTGTATAACGAAGATAAGTGGCAGCTGGTAACATGAAAATATTGGCATGCGTGTCATCTACAACGCCATTTACATGCCACGCTCATGGTGCGCTTGCGTCCAGTTCGCTAGCTTGATATACACCAAAATTGGTATTGCGCGACGTGACTGTATGACGAACATAAATGACAGGTGCTAACATCTAAAACATAACATGCAAATTATGTAAAGGATGATTTGCTCCTTCCTGGCTGCTTCGCATTACATGGATTCCCACAGTGCGTAGGATCTGCTGGGTTTTTATATTTTTTTTTATGTTTCTTTCTATTTCTTTATTTATATATATGGCAGTTTCTAGTTCTTTTCCTGTCTTTCGATCTCTGATGGCTTTCTTCCATTTCTTTATCACTATTTCTCTGTTTCTTTTTAAATCTTTTCCTTTTTCTCTCTCCCTTTCTCTACTCGTTCTCTCGCCCATCAGAGTTATCGCATCCCACGCCGGACGTGAGCTAAAGTAATGCGTGAGCTAAAGTAATGCGTGAGCTAAAGTAATGCGTGAGGCATTGAAGACAAAATGGGGAAGGACAGAACCTTGCGGAGGGCCCACTCCACTAAAGGTTATGGAGGGTACACGGGTGCCTATAAGAACCTCGGCTGTGCGTCCCAAGAGTAGGCTTGCAGTAGGCGTACATGCGAGCGCCTACATTGAGAGAGGAGGGGTGGGGGGAGCCGCCACGTTCGCTCGGTGTTTGCTTTGGTTAAGTACAGGGCCAAGACAGCTTTAGTATGTTCGGGGATGGGGGGCGGGTGGGGTCAAGGTTGTCGTGCGTTAACTGAACTACGGCGTCTTGTGCGGAGAGATATGGGTGGAAGCCAAGGAAGCTATAATAAAACTTCTGGGGAGTGACGGGTCCCTGTACATAGGAAACGGGAGCAAGTGGAGCCGGCGGCACCGGCCGGCGGCCATCTTGCAAGGGTCAAGACGGAACGGTGAGTGCGCGCTTCCACGTACATCATTATTTAACAGATATATTTCTTTTTCACGTTGAGAGCAGTGATGCCAACCTAAGACGGTGTTTTATCCCTAGATTGACCACCGAAAATTCCCTAGATTGCAAGAAAAATCCCTAGATTATCGTTTTAGTGTTGTTATTCAGGCTAATTCACTTTTAACAAAGTATGAACATAGTGCGCTTTGTGGCCCAATTCTTCTGGATCTTGTGAAAAGTAAAGCACATCATATTAACAACCACTTGACGTCTTTTCTACATGTTCTGTGGAGTTGCATAAAAAGGGCTTCAAGGTGGCACCGGTTGCTACAGAGAAAGATTTGTCTGTCTAGTTCACTTTGCGCACTCAGGGAAAGCATAGATACGATCGGTTCAACTGCAAGTATGTAACGCTTTTTCTTGTACTTGCAGGTTGTGAGGTGGTGGTCAATCAGTAATTTTCCTAATTTGCAATCTGTGTTCCATGATTTACAATAGATATACATGGGCCTAGTTTTACTGGCTGATAGGTACGCCTTCTCTTTGTACTTTCGATCAGCTTCCCGCTTGGCCAAATATTTTCGTAACTTCTTTTGCTCCTATGAAAACGGCACGACCGAAAGACTAAAAACAACTAGTCTTCTCGTCTCTTTTCATCACGCAGTATTTATAATAATGAATCCGTACAAGCTCACCCAATTTTCAGTCCCACTCTCGATGTGTTGCAATCTAAGCATCCTGGTTCAGTAGTTATTTAACATGGAGACTTTGCACAGTGAATGAAGGCACGCAGTGAGCGCGAACTTCGCACATGGATATGTGAACTACAAGAAAAAAAATTCTCTTTGTTTCGCAGAGCAGTCATCACTCGGGGCACTCATAATGATATGCGCATGCATGTTAAACACTTACGACGACGAAGTTTCATTCTCGCGTCACAGAACTGCTATCGCCTTCACTCAGCCCAGCATAACACCAAAGCTCTTCTAAATGAAGAGAATATGGGAAATAGCTAAGATTATCGCTTCTTATAATCCTTGTAGTTGAAAACGTGTGATTACTCAGTAGCGCCTGTAAACAATCCGCGTAATGTAACATTTCCAGGGCCTTACAAAAATCCCTAGATTCAACAGAAAGACGCCAAATCCTTGAAAGAGCTAGAAAATCTCTAGATCTAGGGATAAATCCCTAGGTTTGGCATCACTGCTTGAGAGTGAACAAGTGAAGGTTCCAGAAGCCCATGAAACTTGTCTGGTGAGCTGTCCTTTGTTTTGTGTTCCAACTAACAGACTGTGCGGCTCTCTACGTAACCTACTCTGTCGTTGCCCTGCTTAAAAATTGAGGAAAAGGACTCTTTACCTAATACTTCTGGGTTTGTGGGGCAATTTTCACCTTAGTCTTAAAATCTTAGCAGGATTTTGAAGCCTTATGTGATATCCGCTCCCCTCACGCTCACCGAAAAACCTGAATATGTCACAGAAAAATGAAACAAACTTTCGTTGTTTCTTTTTTTTCATTATTGATCTGGCATAGGGCGGTAGAAAGTCAGGAATATGGTGCTTGCTTCATGTAAAACTGCAGTAGTTTTTGAAAATCATCATTCGTGTTAACAAACGCCTCATCCTTTCCTTGAAGTTTGCACGCCTCTTTTCGTTAGCAGTGTGATGGATTCTGACCTTGACATGCAATTGGGCAACTTTCTTGGAGAGGTTGCCGTGTAACCGTCTGGACATTCTTGTCAAACCAATCGGCTTCGTATTGCACTGAGAAAAGGCGATCCCTGTCTTTGGGAACGCAATAATCCCGCCGAATCGCGCTCCCACGCTTAACGAAGGGCGCCGTTCTTGGGAAACCCTTGGGCATCCAGGTACTGTCTTCACGCCATGAGAAAGCAAAATGATGTTAATTGAGTGATTTGGCCCTCAGACTTGTGGCACGCGTGCGCGCTGTCCAATATAACGATATTACAATCAAATCCCACAACACGTTCCCCATGGGCGTACGATAACACTAGTTTTCAAATTCGGAAGTTGCGCACGTTTAAAGACATCTCAGCGCTAAATGTGCGTACTTACAAGTGAAACGTGATATCTTGCTTCTCGGTCGGTGCACAATCGGTGCAACTATATCCAACGCAGAGCCGTACCATCGCTCACGAGGACGCACGCAGCAGTGCTCTGACATAAAATTACCGCCTTCGCGTACGTTTTCTGCCCCGTGAAAAATGGTGGCACTGGATCATAGCCTGGTGGCCTCTTCCACTCGAGACATTTTATTATAACCTCCTGGCATCGCATACGCTGTGTGCACCACAGCACTTGCCATGTCCAAAGCCGCAATCTGGCAGCCAGCGCACTATTTTCTAACATGCCATACCACACTTCAAGGACGAGCTTAGGACAAACTCAGCTTCAGCTGGGAGTGCTTTGGGGACGTTTACGCACCTGCTCTAGGAGAGTGTAGCGTTGGAAAGTAACATGGCCAGCGAAGAAAACACTTCAGAGCGGGTCAGGTGGCACAGTGAAGTGACCAACACATCGTGGATCTATTGTGAATGCAGGAGCGGACAGAAGGGATGCACGCACGTGCATACAAAAAGGCAATCGGCTTCCTCCCCGCCTCCCCACCCCCCCCACCCGTAAAACATTTCTGGCTACGCCGCTGAACCCTCCGGTAATGTGGAATGCTTGACAGAAAGGAAATACCCTTACACGCTTGTGCGTCTGCTACGTTCGTACGTCTGTTAGTAGTTGCTAATATACAGATAAGCGTTTCCCGCAGTGCCCTCACTCATCCTGCATTATTCTTTCGTGTTTTCATACTCAACTCAATGAGCTGAAAGTGATACGAACGTACGGGTAAGTACGTCTATACACGATACTTATTTCTTGATTCACGCCAGGTCAGAGTTTTTTTTTTTCAATCTCCGGCTTTCTCCACCCCGCTTACAATATGTGCGCCACGCACTCAAAAGATAAGAGCCGCTGACTTTCCACAGTAAGCGCAAATATACACTTTCGTGCGCCCACGAACTTCAAACCGCCTGCGTTTTCTAATTTAATCGTATGATCTGTGAAGGTACACTATCACAACGTCCCTCTCGCATGGGCGTGGGGTGACCAGACTAGGTAAAGTAATGTAATAATAACTGCTGGAGTTTAACGTCCGAAAACCACGATATGGTCATAAGGGACGCCGTAGTGGAGGGCTCCAGAAACTTCGACCCCCTAGGGTTCTTCAACGTGCACCTAATAGAGCACTGAACGGGCTCGGGTCTACCCGAAAACCCGGGCCTGGCCGGGGAAAGTAGTGTTCACGGGGGACCCGGGCCGGGCTCTGGCCTAAAGCTCCGGCCTTAAGAGCCGGGCCCGGGTTTGAGGTGGCGGGCTCGGGTCGGGCCAGGTTTGGACATTGCTCAGTTTTGAAAGGCACGCTAAAGGATTCCAACCGCGTATCGATACCTATCTACAAAATGACTAAAATCGGGATGCCGATTCTGAAAGTTTTGTTTCACGGTTATGTACCAACACATGGTGACCGCAGGAGGTGCCTCATGAAAAAAAAATTATTTAGGCCTGTCATGCCTCTGTATCTCAAGAACGTTCTTATTAAGAAAAAAAATTTAATGAAACAAAGATAGTCATGTGCGGGCCGCGGGCCGCTAGCGAGAGGTCCGCAGGCCACATGCATTCCGCGGGCCGCGTGTTTAAAGGCCTACATGATACTGCCGCAACAGCGTTGGAATGTGCAGGAATAGCATAGGTCCGTTAAACAAGGCGTGGGGCAAAGTAAATTCACTGGACAAAACATCCGGCTTGAAAAACGACAATTACGAATTCCGTGCCGCGTAATGTGCCCTTACCTCGAGCCATATGCATCCAGTCAGTAAGCGTCGAGAAGCAGCTTAGTGCGCCTTTATTGCCAAACTTGAACGCACTTCGAAAATAGATCGAAATCGCTTCGTCCACCTTTTGCCAGTCCTGCCATCGTAGTCGAATGGCCACATTTTACGGGTACATCCTTAGCAAAGCATACACTATTACAATATTAATAAAAAAGAGCACGGTGCAAACTATGCATGACATACACTGCTGAAAACTGCAAGGAAAAGCCCCCAAGGAGCAGTTTTATAGATAACTTTGATAAGTAGCACGATGTTCAGGAACGAGATAAATGAAGGGATGAGCTGGACAGCTGCGTTCATTCTGCAGAGGTCCACAAAGACATCCTAAATTTGCTCCAGTGGAGGAAGCTAAGAATAACGACTTCCGATGCCTTCATTCGTGACGTAAATGTTGTGCGCCCCAGCGGCTAGCACAAGCAGTGCAAGAAACTCTAGTGCGTAAGGATATGTGATGCAACCGCGCACGGAATGCTTAAAGCCGAATCTCTTGATAATTTGATTTTTCGCACAATAACACGTGAAAAAATAAACTATGAACTGTGCCACAAAAACTTATAGACTGTATATACTAGCAATGGTGTGATGTATGAAAATAAAGCTATAAGACAAATAGTTTTTTTTTTCTCTTTTGAGTGCTTATACGTATTCCTAAAAACTGGACGTGGTGCACACGGTTCGTTATAATTTTTATCTAGGTTAGTGCATTTACAACAAAGCTTACAAATTTGGCCTTTTTCCTATACTTCTCTTGCTGTGGGGAAGATCCTACTATGCTGAAGACAGGTGCTACATACCCAGAGGGGTGTACGATTGGCTTTGTCGTTAGGGCATGCTTTAAATATTAATAGACAGCGTAATAAAAACAAAGATAAGAGAGTGTCCTGTTCTTTGACTCCTCACTTTTTATTGCGCTCCCAATCGAAACTGAACTCCTGCTGTAAATCAGTTTCCTTGCTACAGTATGTCCTACAAAACGAACACCCTTGGTGATCCCCGTTGTATTTGCTGAAAAATAGGTGCAGTACACTACTGCCGAAAAAGCTTTCATCGTAACCAGTATGTCCGCTCAGCTGTTTCCACCGTGCGCCCCTTCTTACCAGAAATAACCATAGGCTAAAGCATAATTGTGAGCGAAGCATGCGCCAACAAAGCGTAGATATTTGCCACTTAAAATGCATTGCAGTCGATTCCATGTTCGGGCAACACCACCTAGATTATTGGCTCTGGCCCCTGCCATGCACGATCGGTGGTCGGGAGCGGGGCCGGATAGGGTAGGTGACATTTTCTCGGGCTCAGGCCGGGTCACGCTTTGAGTCACCGGGCCGGGCCCGGGCAGATAATCACGGCCCGTGCTGTGCTCTAGCACCTAAATGTAAGTACACTGACCTCAAGCATTTTCGCCTCCATCGACAATGCAGCCGTCGCGGCCGGGATTCGATCCTGCGACCTTCGGATCAGCAGTCGTGAACCATAACCACTAGACCTCCTCGGCGGGTTGGCTAGGTACAGTCGGGAGCACGCTTAGCGTAAACGGTGGAGCGCGTGCCGCACGTTGCTATCAGCGACGCCTACTACACCAAACACGAACCTTAGCGCATGCGCATGGCGTAAGGGGCGGGCTATTTCACTATCGCGCGCAACACGTCATCTTAGTGCACCTTCATCAAGGGCGCTCACCGATAATGCGATGTGTGCGATAGTAAAATAGCCACACCGCTGACACACTGCGCATTCCGAGCTTCGCGGAGGTGTAGGTAGGCGTGCCTGACAGCACCGTGCAGCACGCGCTCCCGTGTTGACGCTAAGCGTGCTCCCGACTGCATATATCCGGCGCGCCATTTCCTATAGGCTCCCAAAGCATCGCTCAGTGGCGCTGCGACTCTTGACAGGCAGCGCCATCTCTGGCGGAAAAATAGAAACTGGGAATATACGTTGCGCGTTTTCTCTTCTCTCCTCCGCGCTTCCGCTCGCTTCCGTGCACGTGCAGCGCTTTCGCGCCGCGCTTGCTGCGCCTTGCAAAAAGGTAGAAACTGGGGGTACGCGCCGCGCTTTTTCCCTTCTCTCCGCCGCGCTGCCGCTCGCTTCCGAGCTCGTGCAGAGCTCTCGCGCAGCGCTTCGCTATGTACCGCTTGAAAAAGATCTCCCCGCTGGACAGGCACTTCGAAAAGCGAACGTAATCAAAGGAGAGAAGTTCTTTAATCACGGTTATCGATGTTCCACGTTGTCGACTGTGAAAAGCACGTGATTGTTGTTTAGATGTGTACGCTGGCAGTGGCAAACGCGTACTGTAGTGAACGAACTTTCGCGGCGTGCAAAAAAGCAAAAAAAAAAAAATAGAGAAACAAAGACTACACGGCCGTGGCACTAAAAAAGCCTAGAAGGTTCGAGTCATGCCCTCCGTACCGCTGGAGCATCACCCGCTGACTTAGCCACGAGGCAGCTAGCTTTGCTTAGCTTTAACTGCTGCGAAGCAAGTAGAACTTTTTTAAAAGAAATATAGTTTCTTAGTGCGCAGAACGTTTTAGAAAGTAGAACTGCTCGCCTCGTCTTACTGTCTTTTTTTTTTTCGCTTCTCGTTTCGTGCTTGCACTCCCTTTTTATGAGAATATCGACTTTACAGGTGTATAAGACTTGCTGCGAGAACGCGGCTCAGCGTGAGAGGTGTCGAATTTCAGGCGCGGTGTGGTATCGGGTGACGAGCTCGCGCAAAGCGCACCCGTAAACGCACACTCCAAGCAAAATGTACGAGTGCGCGGTGCGCGTGAAAGAAAACCGCACAATCTCCGTAGATGGCAATAACAATTCCTGAATTAAGTGCCAGTTAGATTCAGCGGCCTAAAAATATACCACCCTAAAAAAGCGACAAAACAGAACAAACCAGCAAAACGATGTCAAGTTAGCTGAAAATGCACAGGCGTTCGTTCCGGCGCGCTTTGTGCGGAGCTCAACTGAACGCAACCAACACGGCAACGCTAACCGCAGTATGAAGTATGTGAGTGTGAACATCCAACAACGACAGATGGGTCTCACAAACATAAGGAAACAAAACACAAAGTTGCTTCAACATACAACCGTAATTGGATGTAAAAATGCGAGACGGCGAGCAATCACTACACAGCAAACTGGTTTGAGCCTTTTTGGGAGTTTTGGGCCCGGCTCTTAACTTGCATCCTAAAGGTACTACGCAAAACCCCCCTACCAAAGGAGGTCTTAGGGGGGGGGTACGCAGGGCAAGATGGCGGTGCCTGTTGAAGCGACAGCCGTCCACTTCGAATCTTTCTAGCCGTCGGCCTGCATTATTAAACTCATTCATTCCCAAATAATGCTGGCATTTGATTTAGATTTGAGTAATGAGGCTTCGCTAAGCGTATACTGCCGATAAAACAGCTCCGTTTTCGAGATACACAGTCGATTTGCGGTGCAGAAGGCTTAACAAGGTTTGTTTACAAAGTAAACGGAGTCAAAAAGAGGGAATTAAGGAGGTAACTTTGGTGTTTTTATTTAACTCATTTCGGGGGCTTGAACGGAGTTCATTGGAAGTTTTTCTGCTTCTTTTGAGAGCTTTTAAAACGCCCCTTTATACGCGGCACGAGAGAGGGCGAGAAAAAAAAGGTATTTCAGGCACTATACTAGCGTTTTAGAGACATTTCTTGCAACTATCATAGCTAGGACATATCAGAAAATGGACATTAATGTATTCATGCACATACATGACATATGCATACAAGCACGCACGACACAGGAATCGAACTCGCGACCACACGCACTGAAAGCAAACATCATATCCATTACACCACAGCGCCACCTCTAGCTTGAGCAGTTTTTCACGGGGGTATATATCTGCGAAGCGGCTACTAACCCGTTGGCGACACCTCGAACTTTTGTTCTCGTAGCATCGGCATGTGTTAGCGCTTTCGCAAGGCCAGTACATAAACTCAGGCGCGTCAAGAAGGCCAATGTAAACACCTTCAGCTTCGAACTATTCGGTTCGTCGTGTCGTGCCGCTAGAAAAATTGTAAACGTGTGCCCTCTTGAGTACTTCGACACTGTTTCACTCGCCCGAAATTCGTGGATACCAGCGTGACAAAAGGTATCCTCAGATGGCCGAAGATATGTTCATTCCATGGGCGTATGATGTGGAGCTATTTTCGTTGTTTCTGCCGCGAGCTGCACGCGTCCCATGGCAGCGGCGTGTTCCGAGCTGTATGACCGCCTGTGTTTTCATTGATGGGGTGTGTGCCTCCCGCCGCACGGAAGCCCTCAGAGACGAGGACGAAACACTGAGCAACACATCTTTATCATTTCAAAACACTGTCAGCGGCCCCTAAGCGCAAGCCGCGAGCGTGCCTGTGTACATCGTTCTCGTCATCCACCGGCGCGCTCACCGCTACGACTCCCATAGCATATAAAAGTTACTCACGCAGATGCCCACAAGCGTGCGCAGGGTGCCTCTTCAGGTGGAAGGGGGGGAGGGGTCGAAGGCTCGTCGCTGCGCCCACCCTCCCTATTAAGTCAGTGCACGGGGCAGACTCTCCCCCCCCCACCCTCCCCGTGTGCACGCCTATGCAAATGCCTGAGTTACAAGGACATTGTAACGCGCCTACACTAAGTGCATTTATTGCGCGCGTACTCTCACGAGCCAAACGGAGGTGCAGCAGCGCCTTCGGATTAGCTGAACGATAATCTACATCCACAATTAGCACTTATTCGCAACTCGCACTTTCGCGGGGCACACAGTGATTCTCTAACTCAAATTCAGTATTTAGTCGCTTTCACACTCGGAGACAACCTACAATCTTACTACTGTAATCAACGCATTGGCACCAACCTCTCCTTATATACATTAAATAAAAAAAAAAGAAGAGAGAACAAAGAGACAACGCCCTCGCCTACAATCTTACTACGACTACCTACAATCTTACTAATTAACTTTCATTGTTAAACATCACACAAATGCATTAAAGCAAATGCGTAAGCATGCCCCAATGTCAAGTACAACCACCACAAATTAGCGGTGACAGGTCTCCCATTAAATAAAAAAGTTAATGCACATGCACTTCGCTCTTGTGAAAGTCCATGTGTATTTGGCACTCCTCTTGCACAAATGATGTAGCAAGAATAAAAAAAATGTAGTATTGCCGTCTTCTTCAACGAAACATCTGTGATAAGAATGATAAGAAAAACAGTGTTCGCAATATTTTATTGGAATCAAAACAGTAGCAGTTCTCATGTCAGTGTAAGCATATGTATATTTCCATCTTCTTGCACAGAACCTACACCCAATACAAAACACTAAGAACGTATACAGTACACCCCAAGCACTATATACATAGGTCGGCACTTTAAGGGAGTACTCACTCAAACTCACTCACCACAATTTTGTCAGCCTTCGCACTCACTCACGTTCACACTCATGTCCACTCACACTCATGAGTACTCACTCACATTCACACTCACCTCCACTCACACTCATGAGTACTCACTCACGTTCACACTCACGACTACTCCCGCTCGTAGGCACTCACTTACGTTAATACTCACGCCTACTCACACTCTTAGGCGCTCACTCACGTTCACACTCACGTCCGCTCGCACTCATGAGTACTCACTCATACTCAACTCACCACGTTCAAATGAGTGTGAGTGAGTGTGAGTTGAGTGCACTCATGAGTGAGTGTGCCGAGCTATGGTCGCCGTGTTTCTCTGTGCGACATACCTATTCACACTCATGAGTTCACACACGTTCATACTCACGACTATTCACGTTTATACTATTCACACTCATGAGTACTCACGTTCATACTCACGCGTACTCACCCTGAGTTCTCACTCACGTCACACTCACGTCCACTCACTCTCATGAGTACTCACGCACGCACTCACGTCCACTCACACTCATGAGTGCACGCTCACTCACGTTCACAATCACGCCCACTTACACATCAGTGCTCACTCGCGTTCATATGCCTACTCATACTCATGAGTGCTCACTCACACTCATGAGTTCTCACTCACGTTCACACTCACGTCCACTCACACTCATGAGTACTCACTCATACTCAACTCACCACGTTCAAATGAGAGTGAGTGAGTGTGAGTTGAGTACACTCATGAGTGAGTGTGCCGAGCTATGACTATATATAATTCACAACAGTAAAGCAACATGAAAGTAGTGTGGCAAATCTCATCATAATGCACACTGACATGTGCACTTCACAGTGCTAGTATGTAAACACAATCCAGAGAAATGGGATCTACAAGGAACTTGGTGTCAGCCTGCACATGAAGGCAACTAAGTTAGTACAATAAGGCTAGCATTACTTTTAAGAAATATGCAACCATGCAGGGAGGCATGTTGT